>JAGDQP010027862.1:0-24609 GCA_022664845.1 Lepisma saccharinum
TAATAATCTAAAAGGTATAATACTTTAGTGATATGTAAACGATAGAATATGATTTTAAAACTGTTACAATTGGAATAAAGAGTACAATATGAAAAAATTTCATGTTTGTTTAATGTTCTACCATTTCGAAAAATGTTTCACTTTACCCGATTTTGGCTCTTTCTCTTTGCTCACCTTTTTACTTCTCTGACTTTTAGGCAATATATACAAAGTTAGTGAATCTTTGGAATATCATTTCGTGGTATTATACCAAAGATAATAAGGTAATCAATCACCTGATATAACAGATGATATATCCTGGATGTATTACAAGATCATTTCTTTATCACCTAAATGGTTGTTCACTCACCTACTCACGTGTCAAGCAACAAGCATACTTTTCCATTACGTCATAAGACACAGTCACTAACCTCTCTCCAGTGACACCAACTGTAAATTTGTTCGTTGTGTACGTACTCGGAAACAACGACATTTCACTTTGCCTGACCATGTCACTTTGCCCGTCTCTCCCTTAGCATTTGGCAATAAGACAAAAAAAGAAATTGTGAATATGACCCCACACATTCCCCTCCTTCTGGAAAAGAATTTCCCAGTGGGATCCTGTTGGGTCGTACTGATAGAAAAGCTGAGAATATGCCGCAGGTTTCATTAAGGGACCTGAACTGGTTCACCGTGTCCAAAGATTTTCGGATAACAATGCTGGCCTGGGAAAGAACTCATCTTGTTCTTCTTGTTCTTGGAAAAGGTGGAAGTAGCGGATGAGAAAAGAGTAATTAACATAAATTCAAATCTTGTTCTTCACCAGACTTCTTTAACTAACCTCGCGTGGAAAAAATATGTAATGCACACTTCAAATGCGCAGGAAGTGACCTCAGAAGCCTAATTCAAAAGTTCAAGCTCGTAAGTGTACGAGCACGTAGTATATAGTGTTCGAAGAAGAAGTGTACGTGCTAGATATTGTGTTCGTTATATGGCGTACGTACTATCCTATTAGATAAAATTTGGTTACGCCAAATACAAGTGCGTAATAAACAAAGAGTATTAAGGAGTCTATGTTTTATTACACCTATGAAGTACTATTTGAAGAGCGTAAATGCAAACCAATTTATATCCAATTTTTTAGAAAAAAATAAATAGTTCCCTCTATCATTTTCTAATTAGATGAGTCTTACACATAAAATTACAACATTTTGTGCAGAAAAAGATATACCCATCAGCTTTACATGATAAAAGAAATTTGCGTTTCGAGCAAAAGAGTTATATCTAAAAGAATGTTTCCTGCAAATTAAATTATACCCATTTTTAGTTCTTTTTACTTACATCTGCGATGTAACACTGAATGTAGATATAGAGGTGTTCTAATGTAATTGGATTAGAAGAGAAATGGAAAAAACAGTTGACATGGTGACAGTTGCAGAAGAAAATTTGGCTTCCAGGAAGAAACAGTGCAATGAAATATATCGGGAAAGAAAAAAGCAAGGTATTTGCTTCTTTGAGTGGAAATCCTAATCTTGCAAAATGTTGCGAACAATGCTCAAAGGACATTTCAAGCTGCCATATTAACTTCAAGATACCGAGATAGGGGCTGAAAAATTGGTCAAAGTGTACAAAAAGTTTATTTTTTAATTTTTTTTTTACTATACAATCAACAGAAGTCACTTCAACTTCACTTTCATCCTAGAATGAAACCCTGCCAAATTGAAGTGTCACCTCCCACACCGTAGCACGCTTCACCAGGGACGGATTTAGGGGTCTAGACCCCCCGAAATTCATTTTTTTTAAGAAAATGGGCAAAATTATATTGATTTTACCAAAATATCTTAATTTTGGGGCTCCAAATCCTCTAAATACGTCCCTGGCGAGCTGCTATTTTTTTGTATATTACCTCTCTATACGGAGAAGAAACATGGCCAATAAAGAAAACACAAGAAAAGAGATTAAATAGTACCGAAATGAGAATGCTACGCTGGATGTGTGGAATAACAAGAAGAGACAGAGTCGAAAATATAAGAATAATAGAAACACCCAAGGTTGTAGAGATATCTAAGAAGATACAAGAAAGAAGACTGCAGTGGTATGGACATGTAATGAGGAGAACAAATGACTATGTAGTCAGAAGAGTGATGACAATGGAAGTGGAGGGCAAGAGAGGTAGAGGGAGGAAGGAGGAAATGGATGGATAGGGTTAAGAAGGATCTTGGGGAGAAAGGTTTGTCGGGGGAAGAAGCTCAGCACAGGGCTTTGTGGAGAAGACTCATCAGAAACGTCGATCCCATGGAAGTGGGAACAGACGGACAGAGAAAGAAGAAGAATACGACCTAGATTCTCCTAGCAAAATTGCAGGGTATGTTTCGATATGATCCCATTGACAGTATCCTTGTCATTCAGAACAAAACTACACTATTTTCAAATAGCATTTTGACCACCTTTATTTACTCTACAGACTGACCAATTAACACCCTAAAATGCAGAATTTTAGAGAAATACAAACTACTGAATGCTACTCAAACAGCATAAAGGATTAAGTTTATAAAAAAAGAAACTGTTCAACGACATTTTATTAAAAGCTTCAGTGGAGGAGTCGTTTCACTTTAGTGAGAGTGATGGTTCATCTATTTCAGTTCTTAAAACAGGATACAGTCGTTTGTTTCTGCTCCAGCAGCAACAAACTCTTAGAGGCTGATGTCAGAGATTAAACTATATATTACCTTTTTAAATTGAGTCAACTGAATGTCAGAGATGATCCAATGCTTGTCTTCTAAAGGGAACTAAAATAATCACAAACTAGTGAAAAATATGATGAATTTCACTCTGAATATAATTATGCTGCTCTTGAACACCCTCCAGAGTGTGTGTAGCAATTTCTCAAACTCAGCAGATTGGTTTGAGGCTAGCAATGATTCTCAACACAAAATGCATCCAAAAGTAAGTATTTTCTTCTATAGTCTTGTAACAATCTCTTATTTTTCATATCATGTTGTAAAATATAATAAGAGAATCATGTGTGTGTTTCGTATTGATCAATGTGTTTTTCTTAGTTTCATATAACTAGTTCAAATTGAATATTATAATCTCATCACGATTAAGTGAAAAACGAGCAATATGCAGCGTTTAGCGCAAATCAAGTTATATATATATTTTTTTTAAGTCAAATAATTTGATGACGGTAAAATATTAAAGAGCAGTAGTTGCTCCCCAAACTTGGTAGCGCACATGGAATTGGATAAAAAAAATAATCATCCTCCTTGTGAAATAAACTGTAAATATATTGTGTGGGATTTTCTTCATTTCTGAAAAATAAATTCTGGAGATATAACTTGTTTTGCATTTTACTTCCTCATTTATGAATAAGGTGGAGATGCACTACGAAGTAGTATCGACGTCTTAGTACAACCTTGCTATGAGATATACTTTACAGGTTAACGTAGAGAGAACAAAATACGTAATAACAAGCCGAAACACAAAAGATGAAGGAAATTATTTACTTACTCTATGGCTTACGGAACTCGCAAGATCATCTCCATAGCAACAAACGTTCGCCATCGGAATCTATCCTGGGCAAGATCAAACCAGTTTCATCACAAACAACTACTTCTCGAAGATTCCTTCTAATATTGTCCTCTCAACGTCGTCTCGGTCTTCCCAATGGTCTGTTTCCCTCCGGCTTTCCAATGAAGATGGAATATAATCTTCGTTTTTCTCTCATCCGAGCTACAGAACCGTCCCTCCTAGTCGTCGTGATTTCATTATTCTTACAACATCGGGTGAGTCGAACAGTCCGTGAAGTTCTTCACTATGCAGTATTTTTTTTATTCTCCAGTCATCTCGTCCTGTTTCGGCCCGTATATCTGTCTGAAAACCTTATTTTCAAACACTCGTAATTTATGTTCATCCCCTAGGGTCGTACTCCAACTTCTGCAACCGTAAAGTATTACCGCCAGAATAACCGTTCCGTATATTTTCAATTTCAACTTCCTTGATATTAATCGCGAGGTTAGGAGTTTCTGGACTGAATAGAAACATGCTTTGGCCGATACTAAACGACTTTTTGTTTCTTCCGTCACCTCGTTTTCGCTTGTTACATATGCTACCAGATATTTAAATTTGTTTACTTTCTCTATGTTCTCATTCTTAGTTGTTACATACCCATTTCCGTTATTCCCTGTGTTTTGGCTTGTTATAATGTATTTTGTTTTCTCTATGTTTACCTGTAGACGTATCTCATCGCACGCTTCTACTAAAACATCGGTGTTCCATTGTAGTGCCTCTATATCTTCCCCTATTAAATCTACATCATCCGCGAACACAAACAGTTGATTCAAGCCTTCAACGATAGTCCCTTTCCGTCCTCTTTTATTTTTAAAACCGCATATTCTAAAGCAAAGTTAAACAGCAGTGGTGTCAAGACATCGCTTCGTTTTAATCCACTGCGAATCTCAAAACTATCTGACATAATTATTACCTATCCGTACGCTGCTTATGGGTTCATTGAGACACATTTTCACAAGTTGAACAAGTTTCTTCGGAAATCCAAATTGTACCAGGATACTGTATAGCTTTTCCCTTTTAATAGAATCATAAACCTTCTTAAAATCAATGAATAGCTCCATTCCCATTGTATTTCCATTTCTTCTCCAAGATTTGTCTCAAGGAGAAAATCTGCTCCAACTTGGATCTATTTCTTCTAAATCCACATTGGTGATCTCCAATTATTTCTACGTAAACACTTAGGCGAGTTAAAAGTATTGTAACATGCTGCGAGTAACGAGATTCCGCGGTAATTATTCCAATCCGATTAATAAACTTGGACTTTTATTGAGGTTTTCTATTCCTTTGGAAGCTCATCCTTTCTCCATATAGCACTTATCAATTTATGTAGTTCCTTGATTAGTGCCGTTCCTCCAGCTTTAATTAATTCGGCTAGAATATTGTCTGTTTCCTGTGATTTGAAATTTATTTATTTCTTTGTCGACATTTCGTTCTCGATCTCGCTAGGCTCGCTTATCCACGGTTCTGGGGTATAGATGTTTAAATTCCTCCATTTGTTTGCCGTTTTGTACATTAAGAAGTTTGTCGAAATAACTTTTCCACACATCGATAATTTTAGTCGGATCCGCCTGTAGAGCTCCGCGTTCATTTTTAATCTTCCCTAACCTTTTGTATAGATCTCGTACGTTATTTGTTTTCCCGCTTTTTTCTATCTCCTGAATCTTCTGCGTTATATATTCTCGTTTTTGGTTTCTGAACGCTGGTGTGGCGTTGCGTTTCGCGTTATTGTAGTGGTTGGTATTTTTTTCGCTTTTATTATTTATCCATCGCTGCCTTGCTTGTTTTCGTTCCTCATGAAGTTTAAGGCATTCTTCATCAAACCAAGGCTTGTTTTTCTGCTGTTTCTTCTCACCTACACGTTCCTTCTCTGCGCCCTTCACTGTGTCACGAATTGCCTCTCACATCTTACTTACATCAATTTCACTATTAATTTTACCTTTATTACTACTCGAGTCTGCTAATGGGCCGAAGTCACAAAGTTACTAGACTGGTCCATAGAAAATAAAGTTTACCAAAGTTTTCTTATCGAGTCGGCTAAGATTTCGAACCTGTTTGAGATTTCGAGTTAGTAGTCTGCTTTTTCGCTTGGATTATCTAATCGTTTAACTTCGAATGTAAGTTGTTTGGATCCTTTGCTTTCTCTGTTCGCGATGCATAACTTTTCCCTCACTTTTGTGATCACTAACTGATAGTCGGTGTCACCTCTCGCTTCTCAGCTCTGTTATATTGGTGTGTCTTCATCTATATACTAATATGTGATCAAACTTGTTGAGCGTTTTGATATCCGGAGATACCCATGTGTATTTGTGTATGTCTTTGTGCTGGAAGTATGTGCTCTTTACTAGTAGGTTTTTCGAGATCGCGAAAGTTATCAGTCTTTCTTCATTGTTGTTGCTGATGTCGTGAAGGATGTATTTACCTGTAGTAGGTCTATATTTTCCTCCCTACCTACCTTAGCGTTGAAATCACTCGACACAATTTTCGTATTATATTTCGGTAATCGGTCAAACAACCTTTCTAGCTCCTCGTAAAATAAATCTTTGTCGCTATCATTAGCCTGCTGGGTTGGAGCATAGACATTTATTAAAACTGTTACACCATCGGGTACGTACGTTTTTCGTTGACGAATTCTATATTCTGAACCGCCGGAAGGATACTGTTTTTAATGAGAAATCCTGTTCCGAAATCGTGAGACTGTGTACCACCGTAGTAGAAAGTGTACTTGTCCTGTCGGATGCTATCTTAACCGTCCCACCGGACTTCTTGTATCGCTAATATGTCCAATTCGTACTTCTCGGATACAAGTTTGAAAATGTCAATATAGCCATCAGGCGCAAACGGCCAGGCATATTGAGTGAGGATGTTATCTTCATTCATGACAATGCCAGAGCCCACACGGCCAACCCGACTCAACAGTTGTTGCAGCGATTCGGGTGGAAAATGTGGAGACACCCCAATTCAGCTGGACTTGACCCCCCAGTCACATTTCCTTTCTTCTCACAAGAAACACTCGCCAGGTGTCAAAGCCCGATTGTGATAAAAATTCGATGTAGGTACAGTGCCTCGATAAATCTTCACAGTCAAAATTATAGGTACTGTCATCAACAAATAACGACAAGGGAACCCGGGAAAGATGGAATGTAAAGAGCAAGTAAATCGAATACAGAGTACGGAAATCGCCTTTTCTTGTATAAACTGTTCCATATATTGAAAGAAAATGGCTATTAATGGATCCTGGACAGGAGATGATAAATACTGGATGACGACAATGAGCGCCATCTTGACTATGCTTCAAAATTTTTAAATAGTAAGTGGGCCATGCGACACATCGAACTGTGCTGGAATATTTCAAGAAAACCAACGATGATGTTAGTTTTGGCTAACTCTAATCATGTATGAGAAAATGACACGTGACATTGGCCTGGAGAATGTGTGAGTCGATGACGAGAAATCATTTTTGTTGAAACAGTTGAAGGAACAAAAACCAAATGGCTACATAAGAGGTACCATTATGTTGTAAAATATGATCGTCATGGCCGCAACATGGAGTCCACTATTAAGTATTAAATACAATAACGGAAGTTGAAGTCCAAATTTCAATAAGGGGTAATGGTAGGTGAAAGAGACATTCTGAGGTCAATTTCACGTGTCGATGTGTCTTCATGTCCGATCATACTATATTTTTTCCTTTGTTGTTGTAACCTTTATTTATGATATATCCACGTAGTATACTGAATGAAATCTTACCTTGCAATGGATTTCTTGCTCGCAAAAAGATGTACACGAGAAAAAGTCCTCCGTCTTCAAAATGTCTAAATGCACACTAATCGCTAAAATTCGCATGCAGTGGTCCTGACATGTGTGCAGATATCATTTCATTTTTTTTTTATTTAGGGCCCACCTTCCACCCCTATCTCTATGCATCTTTGCACAAAATGGGTTGTGCACTTCCAAGGGCGTGCAGCACGAGCAGTTCTTCTCTCTTCCCATTTTGGGACAGGCAGTCCCTAGAGATTCTCGGATTGCCTGTGTTCTGACAGTCCAAGCAGCTCCTTGGTTCCCTCAATTTTGACTTCGGGTAGTGCGGGACGGACTTCGGACATTTAACGTATAGGACAACACAGACATACATAAGGACAGCACAACATGGACGTCGACTCAAGATGGCTTCTTCTCTTCCTGCAACGAGAAGAAAAAAGGGGAGGGAAAAGATGTTGGACTGCAAGGTAAGTATTATTGGTATTTTTTCACGAAGTTTTTGCTGGTCCATTGTGTGTTTCCATTCCTGATTCACTTTCTAATTCTCTTGTGTAGTTGATCTTGTTCCTCAAGACACTTTCACATCACACACACAACACTTTGGCTAATATGCTGAATAATACTTGTGTCCCGGATTCCGGATCACACATTTACTTTGTTTTTTATTTTTTATTTATTCTGTTTCTTGTTTCTGTCTTCTATTTTATTTGACCTCCCGTCACCACTCACACACATGTACACTACAACGTGAGTGTCTCTTGCTTCCGGGTTCCTGCAGCAAGGCACCCATAAGAACACCGCTGGTTTCCAGCGGTTACACACACGCTCACTTTTACTCATATTCACTAATTTTATTTAGTTTAGCTTGATTTTATGCACTATTATTGGTTCTTTTTTTTTAATTTTCCTTTTTAGAGAAGTTTAGTTATTAGTTAGTTTATTTTTAGTTTGTTTAGGTTATGTTATTCAGTTTCGCATTGTTCGATTTCCCGGATTGTACCATCCTGCCTACTGGTAGCGAGGTTCGCGCTCGTCGAACCAATCGCGCACACGCCTCGCTCGCGAAGTCCGCGTCACGTTTCTCTCCATGCGGTATCAGCTCCCTAACCGGTTTTCTATTGGTCAGCACCTGCTCCTCGCCGCGACCGTCCTCGGTCGCTCCCGGATACATTCTGTTACTTTTTGGGTTATGTTCTGGAGGACAATCACCAGTTCTGTGTTCTCAGATCTTCTGCGATTTCCATGTCCTCCAGGAGAGTTCTTTGTTTGCCACCCAGTTTTCCTGTTTCTTCGTATCTTAGCATTACGTGTTCCGGGGTAGCGACCAACCCACAGGGGCGACATAGGTTATCCTTCACTATATTCTTGTAATTTAGGTTTTGCCTAAATGGGCCATGTCCCGTGAGGAAGTGTAGCATTCCTCCCGTACTCTACACGTCGAGCTCCATTCTCCCAGCCACGTCCGGTTTTATACGATATAATCTTCTAGTTTTCGGATATTCTTGCCAGGAACGCTGCCATGCATTGGCTAGTATTTCCTGCACATCCTGCTTCGTGTCTGCAGGAGCATGTAGTATCCTAGTGACTCTTCCGTTGTTTGTCTTTTTGATCTAATACATAGCACCCATCTTTTTGACTTGTAGGTGCATTGGCAGGGTTGCAGTAGCCTCCTGGAATGCCTCCACAGGCGTAGTTCTGTATGCCGCTGAGTCTAATCAGAAGCTGCCCTTGAGCGCGGTTTATTGTTTGACTTTGTCTAACATCGTCCATCCGGTGGTTCCAAACACTGGCGGCGAATCCGACTAAAGATCTTATGATGGCGTCATGGTACAGCTTAACAAATTTGATCGGTATTCTTAGTTCTTTTGTCGCAATGTTTACTAGTTTATGTGCCATTTTAATTGCTTTGCTTTATATCAGTTCGGTTTGTTTTCTAAAGTTTAACCTTTCGTCAAGTGTTAGTCACAAATATTTAAAAATTTACACTTTCTTAATTGTTTTATTATTGATTTTGATTATGGGTATTCTGTTATGTTTAAGTTTTCTCTTAAATAGTACAAATTTTGTTTTCTCTGCTGGTACTGTTAATTTATTATTGCTGCACCATGACGCCATTTCTCTTGTAATTACGTTAGATTTCGTTTCTATCTCTGATCAACTCTGACCTTTTATTATCACCAGGTTGTCCGCAAACCCTACCACCCGTTCTACCTCTTGAAGTTCATTAAGCATTTCCAGACATGGCTGGAAGGCCAGGTCAAAGAAGATCGGCCTAAGAATCAAACCCTGAGGGCATCCTCTTGTCGGTCACTTGCCCACAACTCCATCGGTCATATTCGCTTCTATTCTTCTATTACAAAAAATAGTTTTTAATTGCTTCGAAAATTTTTGTACGGATCATTAGATTTTTTTATCTCTTTCATTAGAGTTGGACACCACCCCCGCCATGTCAAAGAATATTTCTATAGTATATTTACATTCATCATTGTTAAGTTGCTGAAATTTGTTACAGAGTTCGTTGATAGCGTCTTCAGTAGATTTATTTTTCGTAAAACCAAATTGTAGGTTGCATTCATTAAGATTAGTCCTTTTATCATTTATCTCCCCTGCCATTACTTTTTCGAATATTTTGCTTAAGACATTAAGCAGGTAGGTTTATATGACTTAGGGTTTGTTCTATCCTTATCCTCGCCTTTCAGGAGTATAACCAGCTTTGCCTTCTTCCACGAGTTGGGGAAGATGCCTTGTTCAAAGCATTTGCGAGAAAGCCTTACGAGGTATGCCATCCAGATATCTTTGTTTTCTTTATAAATTTAACTCTTTATATATCGTCTAGGCCTTGGGCATTTCGGTTTTTAAGACTTTTTATAGCTTGTTCAACATCCCAGTTTGTGACAATGAGCTCTTCGTTGTTTTCCTCCTCTTGCTCGGGGCTGTAGGTCTTGGATACTTCTCTCATAAGTGTATTCTGCTCATTATCCTCATTTTTTAAATCATCAGGGAACAATTTTGTGAAGAGTAAATCTATGGTATCCTTCCAACTGGTGATATACTGTCCATTATCGTTTTTCAAGGTGTTTAAGGTACCTTCGTCTTTATTTTGTTCATCACAATCTTATATGGTGTTCCCCATTAAGATTATTTTTTACGAATTTGTTCCAGCTTCTTTTTGTGTGTGTGTGTGTTCATGTAGCTGTTTCTCGAATTATTTAATTTTCCTGTACTTGTTTAACCTGCTTTCCCTCAACTGTTGGTGTTCAGCTGCTCTGTAACTTCTTCTGGATGCCTTTGTTTTTCTTCTTAGATTATCTAACCCAGCAGTCCAATACGTTTTCTTGTTTTTAGTTCCGCCTTTTTATTTGGGATGGCTGCTTCATAGCTTTCTTTGTGGCCAGCTCTAATTTCTCCGTTAAATTATCAATATTACAATTTATGTCAATCTCTGGTAAGTTTCTTATTAAATTTTTCTCAGCTTATTTTTTTACGTTATATTTAAATGCTGTTTTGCCTTCTTGATCCTCTTCGTGATCTTTTTGTTTTAGATTTATGTTAAATCCGATGGCGTTATGAACACTCGATGTTGCATCTTCCACGACTCTCCAATCCGTTAAATTATTGTATACGTTTCCTTTAGACATGGTTACATCAATATTTGACCCTGCCCCTAAAGGTCGGAGGTTGTCCTTCTTTATTATGGATGTTTAAATTAAACTGTTGGATCAGCTCTTCGAACATTTCCTCATTACAGTCAGATCCAGGGCAGTGCCACAGAGGGGATCCCCCAATATCAATAAACCCCTATTATTAAAAGCATTCAATATTCTCCAATCTCATTACATACATCTCGATTGGTAGAGAGAACTGATAGTAAATATTGACAACTAACAACTTTCTCTTTTTATTGGTTATCTCTAGACACTGGACCCACCTGTCCGAATATTGGGCATTGTAAACCCCCAACGGTGGACGTCAAGAAAATGTATAACGCCTGTGCGTTGGGAGCTGAGAAAATGTGTAGTGCCTCTACAAGGTATGTCAAAACTGACAAGGTGAGGTGTTGATGCTAATGATATGCACGAAAATTTAGAATAAAGTTAATTAATTCCACCTCGACCTGAAGATATCTCACGCAAGTTACAAGTTTTACGTTAATTTCCAAACAAGGGATTAGTGGAGGGTAACAACACAAAAGATCTCCAGTTTCATTTACGTTAATTGGGGCGCCTTGAATTTAATGACAGAAATATTAATTACTGGAGAGGCGTGAGATTCTCAATCAAAAATACACATAAGGTCAATAGACCACATATCTCGCCTTGGATATGTTACTCTCAGGGGTTAGTAGGTTACACATGACTGCAAGAATAGCAATGTAATCTCTGATGAAGTACTTTCGAAGCAAGGTGAAATAATTTCAGATCCACCTTCTGTCTGCATCAACCTAGGAAGCCTGAAAACATAGTAACACGTATGCTGCACTAAATTTACAGTACTCACCTCTGTGAAGAGCACACTCAGGATAGCACAGGTGACCATAGAAGAAGTGAAGACAAACGATGTAATTCAAGTAGAGATACTTAATCAGATTTATTCCAAAAGAGGTTGACGAATGTGGAAAGAGCAGAGATGTATGAAAAACACTATTTACAGACACTTAATCACAGACAGGTTTCCTTGGTACCTGTCGAACTATATACATTCACACAACAAACAACACTATTTTTGGTGAGCTCACTTCCATGACTTTTACCGGTATATGTTAAACACACAATTTATGTGACGTCACTAGATTTTGAGTTACACTTGGAAATTGTTTATGTATATCCAAAAGGTGACATTATCCGAAGTGAAACTTGCAGTGTTCATCTGAGTGGGGTCACTTGGGGTTTCACACGCTGGTAAAGAGTTCCAAGGATGGGACCTACAGTCCAAGAGTTGAAAGTTCTGGAGCACACAAGGTTGTAGAAAAAAAGTGTTTTTTCCAGTTTTAGTAGCGTAACTGGTTATAATGTGACATAGTGAAAGTTTTAGCTTTAGCACTCTTGTTGGCTATGTGGAATGTGACTAACGTACCTTATTGACAAGGTGAACTTGTGGTGGCTTGTCATTGAAATGAATAATTTCACAAGTTCCAAGGTACGATGCTGCTATTTGTGCGAATTGGTGCTTAATAACACAAAGTCAAGCTTGAATCATCCATCTTCTAACACTGGCATGTTTACTGACTGGATGCCACACATTTCCATTGGCAGTGCACGGTATGATTCGGTGCTAGCCAAATTGATAATATTGAATAAAAAAATGTCAAACACCAAATAAATGGTATTTGTGAGTATAGAGTGATTCAATGCACTGTTTGATCACACATTATTAAAGATCGTAGCACATAAGATTGTTTCAACGTGAGGTGCTTTGGTAATGCACTTTTCCAACTATCACTTTGATGTATCACAAAACACACACAGTTCGATGATGCCGCTCTAAAACATGAACGGTATGTCAGTTAGTACAATTTTCTATTCAAACAACTAGTAACTTTAACGACATGTTGATCATCTCGAAACTAAGATAGAACTCCCGATGTGGATGTTGGCTTTTCGTACCTCCGGTTGTATTTTTGCGGCCTCCTATGGGACTCGCTCTCATAACGCCAAACAGGCAGAGAGAAACTTACTACACCTGTGTGTCAGGGTTGCCACCTGTCACAAGGCACTGGCCAACTCGCATATAAAAACAATATTTACATTACACTGACTCAATGTCATGAGTTCAGCCACTGAGTACTTATACTTACATACTAAATACATGATATTGCATACATAAAACACTAAAACACTTCTTAAAACAATTAAAAAGAAGAAAAAAGAAAGAAGATGTGACAGACAGGTAGCTTCAAAAGCTCCTCTCGACCTATGCTGCCCTCTGACGGGAGACATCGGCAAGCTAAATCAAAACAAACTAAGCGGGAAAGAGCATAACTGGTGAGGAAAACAAAGCAAATAAATGACAAAATAACATGGAAAGAAGAAAGATGCGACAGTACAAAGTATACAAATATAAACTAGATATATGGGGGAGGGGGTTACTGTGTTTACAAAGAGATGACATCATGAAGGGAGAAAAATAACAGAAAAAGAAAACAGGGCTTGTACTGCAACTCCAGTACAGCACATGTCACAGCTGCCTCCCGACTCCATCGGCATGCGCCAGATAGCTCGATTCATCTGAAATTAGTTCCTGTGTTTGTTTATTCATAAATGCACTGTTAATTAGTTACCAGGGACCCGAATCACGTTAAAAGTAGTGATAGAGCAAACGGAGACCCAAACAAACTTTCTCTATGGGTGTACATAGACATAAAAACATAAATGTAAAATGTAGCAGAAAACACGTATCCTTCCGCGTCTTGAAGCATCGTTTTCGTTATAGGCTCACTAGTTAGCCATACCCCGGAGACGGGGAAAGGGACGTAAGGTGACAATTCTGGTCAAAACCCTTACTTTTAACATGTCTTTGTATTTCTTAGCTGAACGTGCTCAAAACAATGAATTTTTGCCCGACTGAGAGGCGACAGTACTAATGATTGCCAACTATAGGTAAACTTTTTTCTCTTTAGTTTCCTATGTAGTTAGGCAGTGGGAATATTTCTTGCAGCTTCCTTTCTGGAGAAATATCCCAGCTGTGTAAGATCCAACACTGCGGTGACCTTTCGCCCTCAATCGAAGTTCAACTGAAAACCTGGCTCGCTTGTCTCTGAGCAACGAAGAAATAGAGAAAATGATGGAAAATTCCAAATTTTCAATGATGCTACATAAATGTTCTTACAAATTAAATACATGTTTTAATCATATGCATAACACCCTTAGATAGATTAAACAGCTTAATAAACACATTAGCATTCAAAATATTCAAATTACACATCCAAAATTTAACTATATGCAAAAAATGAAAAATTAGAGAGAAAAAAAAATTTGCATACCGAGATGCAAATTAGGTTGGTGAAACCTGCTCTCTACAGCATGCACTAGGTTTCTATGTTCTTATTGAATATCAGCGTTGCAACCATAGGGTTTTCTTCCCTCGGCAGCACAGCCACGACATCGACCGGAAATCCATTCAGTCTTCCTTTATTGGTGTATGGCTCCTACAGGCATGCCACGTCTACGTTCTCCTATTCACATAGATGTCTAAGCTCAGCGCATACTAGTTTCGATCTATCCGAGTTGAGCTGGATGATATTAATCATGATTTATGGTTGTCTAGTGTAGACGTTGCACGCTGTGTATACAGATAATTTGTTTTTGCAGCCAAGGCTGATAGGTAGGTTATTGTAGAAAACGTGGTATTTCAGTTTACCCAACCTATTTCACATTTGCCGCCTCTACACTGTACATTACACTTCACAGCAGAGCAAAATTGAAATTCCTAAATTATCTTTTCCTGTTTACCGCTCAAAACTGTAAAGGAAATTCAATGATTTTTAATGGATCATTAAGTTTTAAGATAACTTTAGGAAGACAGTATTTGGTATGGGTGTTAACAAGGACCTTAAGAACTCTTCTTGGAATAATACTTCTGGTATTTTCTTTAAAGAACGATAATAATTTATTATTGTATAAAGTCAACAGATTAACACTTGCTACGGTATGCATCGAGGTAAACATATTCTGGTATACAACCATATGTGAGAACAGTTATGGTATACATGATTTTGTGATTGTGTATTAATCGCGAATTGTTATACCAATTGTCTCATTATAAGGTCATGGCCTTGTAAAGAAGTAGATAATTATCGTAAATTCTCTTCCAAATAATTATAAGGATTACAACCAATTTGACAAGTTTCCGCCTTTGAAATTTTGTTAGTCACCTCAAACTGCGGGACTCTACTGTTTGAATTCCAGAAGCAATGTATTTGAATCATGTACAAGGCTGACATCTATCCTGAGGTAAATAATCAAAACAAGGTATTCTTAAGGATGTCTTACATAGAATCCATTGTAATTAATATAATTGTACCTCAAATAATATTTTTCTCAGGGTACACTGTAAAAAAAGTTTCAGAAACATTCCTTATGAAAGCTAGGCAACATAGCTACCCAGAAATTTTCAGGACTTGATTGATAAACATCTGCTTTAATGCAGCTTTCGAGAATACTGAAAGTAAACTAAAATAACGAGAAACTCAAGCGGGTCTCGAACACGGATCATTCAGTCTTACCGACTAAACCAAGCTGCCAGTTATAAACAAATACCAGAAGAAAACAGTATAGATCACAAATGCGTTGTCCGAACTCCGAAAAAAGTTACTCCTACCAGAACTGAAAGGTATCAGCGGGTCAAATTTTAGATTGGGTCTCTGCGTCCATGCTTGTGTTCCGGCCTGATCCGGTATCTGATTTCGACCCAATGATCGGAAGGATAAATCAGAGTTATTAATTCTTTCCTTTCCTTGTGTTCACTTGCGTTTGCAGAAGGTTTGTTTCAGGGGTAACCGGGACTGGCGGTGTTGGCCATGCACAGATAATGAAAAATACGAAGCCGAACAGTTCAAAAAAATAGTATAACATAAAAAAACAATCTCATATCTCTAGGAAGATCACTACCCATTTTCAGGAGATATTTATATTTATAATTTTTCAGGTTAAGATCATGTGGTTTTATGAGACTCCTGTGAGGAAAATAATGTCTTCAAAATTCAAAATAATTAATTTCAATATAAGCATTTTCCTGTCCGTTAATAATCAACACTAAATCAAAAGTTCGGAATATTTTTTTTTCTTCGAGAAGAAAGAGGGACCACTCTTTAGACCTCTTTTAGAGGGACCACTTTTTAGGGACCACTTTTTAGAGCAGAGTTTTCAATCGTGAAGAGTGCTTTCCAACGAAACGGTTTCGCTTTGGATGGAAAATATGCTCTTTCTAAATGAAATTATGATGCTTTTGAGTGTAATTGATACTTCAAACTTGAAAGAGCAGTTTCCCAGCTTTTTTTGTCATCCTTTAAGAGTGATTCACAATACATCATGGCTACTAATCAACTTTATTCCATGCCATTTGTGCCTGCGAAGATTATCGAAGGACGAAGCTACGCTGTGAAAATTATCGCATTGCGTTTAGTTAAAAATGACAACAGCAAACCTGAAATTTTTTCTCGGTGACAAAAATATATACCAAAAGATGTCAGGAGCGAGATATGTATAAGAAATTGTTGAACGTTGTTCTGAAGTAGCTGACAAGGCGAAAGAAACCAATTTGAAGGCGTATTCTTGCAGTTGGACGGCTGGCTGAGGGGTTAAGGCGTTGAATAGTTGGCCGGAAAGTACCGGGTTCAAATCTCCCCTTAAGATTTAAGTTTTCTTAAACTCTTTTTCATTCAAGAGTACGTACGTTACTTGTCTTTCTTACTACTTCCTCCCTTTTGCATCTTTTTTTATATTTTTACCATTTTATTGCGTTGTTTTCGTGTGCAAAAGATGAATAGATAGAAATTCAGCTAAGAAAATATTATGTCTACGTTGAAATGGACTCCCATAGATCCCATCGTTTATGAGCGGAAAAATTTTCATCTTTTCTCCAAAGAAAATTCACTTTTCCCGCTCTCAAGAGATGAAATAGTCCGCTCACATTAAGCGGAATTCCTATCTTTGAATTTTGTGTGAGTGGTAATATATAATGAACTATATTTAGGCATACAGTACAGAGATCGTTACATGTTAATTGAGATACAAAGATGACTTCTCAAAGAGTCTCACAAATGGCAATATAATTACTAATTAATTCTATCCAAAGGAACAAAAACAGATCAACTAGGGTCATGACAAGGTCACCGGGTCAATTATGGGTCAGGGTTCGAGGGTTTACTGGGTCACAGAGTCGCCTAATTTGGGTAAAGACCGGATTCCCTTAGTTCCTTTGGTTCAAGTTTGGAACCAGGTCACCAAGTCACCAAAAGTGACGCCGTTTCAACTCTGATTGCCATTGTTTACGTCACGCGCTTCTATCAGTTTTCGATTCGTGCACTAGGAATCGAAATACACATTGATTGGGAATATTTGCCATTTCTGGGGAAATTCAGGAACAAGATGGCGGCAGGAAACACTTGACGAGTGTTTGGTTACGATACGAAACCGTTTTCCTTTTCTGCGCTTGTGTGCAAATCACACTGGAACTGAGAACTGAGAACTTCCACTAACGTAATGGAACTTCGCCTTGCTTTCCAGGATTACTGTCGATAATTGTCAGTCGTGACATTTTTCTGAAACATTACAGAATATATGTAGAAAATTTTGCAAAGCTTTTGACAGGGAAAATTGATTATTTCGATTTAATTTATTTCATGATTTGTTGCTGAAAGTAGTAGGTCCTTCCAGAGCCGGATTAAGGGATCGGGGACTAAAGGGGCTGCAGCCCAGGGCCCACACTCTTTTAGGGACCCCGTTCAAGGTAAATCAATTGCTTTTGCGGCTACCTGGGGATAGGTAACAGGGGTCATAACAGTTTTTACAACAGGACGGGAGTCAATAGTTCAGGGCCCTCAAATGGCTTAATCCAGCATTGGATCCTTCAACGCAAGAGTTCCTCCCCAGTCATCTTGATCAAACAAGGCTTTATTTTTTAGCCTAGTCTGCGATATATTGACAACGAGTTGCAATCGTCTTCGTCTTCTTCCACTTTTGCTTACAACGTATCTTCAATTGCATGGTCGGCCACATATTCTACTCATCAAATGTAATAACCAGTTTCTTTATAGCATTGTTCGTCTCTCTCCTATTTTCTTAAACATTTCCTCAATACACTTCTTCTGTGCGCAGCTGACTTTTGCATTCACCTTCATTTCATTACATTATCTTTCCTAGTGTCCACGTTTCGGCTCCATATAACACACTATTCCGTACAAGACTTTACGTTCTGTTAAAAAAAAAAAAATCTTACACACCTAATTGGTTACTTCTTGTATACAAAAAAATCGTCACTTTCCTCGCTATATATTGTATAGGAAGTGTTTAAAATGTAATCCTGGAAAACATAGTGTAAAAAAAAATGTTCATAACTGTCTTCAAAAAGACAGGATTCAAGAAAGGATATGTCCAAGAAGTGTTTAAAAAGTGTTATAGTTCGTTGTGATGTGTAAATTACACATTTGTTTCCTTTTCCAGTTAGCCGTTATATTTCATTGCAGTGGGAAAACGTTATCTACAAGATGTGAACATCAAGCTGTCTTCTTCAATTTACTTTCCCGCCCCCTTGATATCCACGTTACCTTATTTTCTTGTCCATTCTCCTTTCTCCCTCGATTCTGGACAACGACTTCCAGGAATCAAGTCCATTCTTAGAACATCTTAGAAGAAAAAAACGAATAAAGAACAATAAGGAAGAAGATGGAGAATCTCATTTTGAATCTGTTCCCATGTTAACACAATCAGACAAAAAATCGATTTATTGGATTCCCTGAACGATTCCCTACGATGGCTTTGGACGTATAAAATTGTGCAGCAGCTACCACCGGTTTTCTGCTTCGGTTATCTGGCTCAGGGTCAGTCACGCACATGTCACCGCCGCTGCCTACTAGATGTCACTTCCTGTAGAACACTCATACTTGTGAAAAGAAACAGACGAACTGAAAATAAGAGGAAACGGATAAACAAGAAAACATCCCTAGAAGAATCTGAGGTGTGATCAAACGAAAGAGATTGTGCTATACTCCCCCCCCTCCCCTCGCCTCAATGAGGGTGTGAGTGTCACTCCTCCAATCCAAATCGTCTTGCACCTATAAAAATCCAAAGAAACCCTGCAAAACTCTACTTACGCCTTCCTATTTTGGCTTTACACCCAGCAAACTGAAAATTCTGGCAGAATCCCTAAAAAAGCTATTGCAAATCTTTATTTTAAGTGTACAAAATAATGTTTGCTCATCGCCTGCTATTTTGTCTGGCCACCTGTCTATCACGCAGGCTAGCGACTCAAGGTAAAGCAGGTACAGAGGAATTGACTCTGATTTGATTTCAAAGATATGCTCCCGTGTTTAATCTGACATGGCTACTACTTAGGGATTCTGCTAGACCACACAATAGGGAATGTCACCCCCAAATTTCGAGTACATACCAGCAAATAAAAAAAAAATTTTGGGTGAAAATCGATAGAATCCCTGCAAAACTCTGGTTACATCCCTCAAATTTGGCTTTAACTCCCCTCCCCAAAACTGGTCTTCTTACAACTTTCCCTTATGGATTTTTGTACTTAATGCACTCACATTGCAAGGCACGCTAGAACTTAAAACGAAAACAGATAAAGTGAAAAAAAAAAAATAATTAGTCAGATTTAGCTCCAATGAGAATCGTGCAAATTAGGTTATTTTTATTAGGGATATGAAATGATTGATGATCCCGACAGGACAAATATGCCTAACTACAGCAGATTGGCTTCTCTCTCTAATCTTTTCGATATGCTATTAAGTCTTCAGAGCCATCGACTTTTGATTGTTTGTGTTGTACAGTTAGGTAATCAAAAATACTTCTACGTTTCATGTCTGTGATTCTGCATTAAAAAACAGATCACAAGTTAGAAGTCACATTCATACGTAGAATAAACAAGTATAATTTCCACCTCTATCTAAAAGCTATACTGGACTGATCGATGCCTTTAAAAATTTAAAGAGTTTATATGAAGCTAATGTCGATCGTTTGTTCACTTCCAGTCTAAACCAATACGGATAAAATTTTTACTTCTTACTTATTTTTTTTTTTTTTTTACTTCTTGTAATCGCTGTGTAGCCCATTTCTTGATTTATGTCTTTTTAAAAGACGTTAATATTATTTGCAGTATGTATTATTACATTACAACGTTAGCAAGTGAGATTAATGTCTTGTTAGATTACTAACCTTTTACGATGGTAAGATTTACGGGTAAAACTAACTTGCGTTCAGACTACCGAACTTAACTAACTTGGTTATCGTGCTTGTTCTACCATTGTCTGTAAAGAAACAGGAAGAAGCTTCCGTAGAGGAAAGAATCTTCATCTTACACGGGAGAGGATTAAATTATAAAAAATGAATCCAAATGAATTGATTGTAGCGTAACATTTTGTAGATTAGTTCTGCTATCATTTTTTTATACTTTAAAAGTGATACGCACCACTAGGATACTGTACTTTTCGATAAAGAAAGAAATAAACTCACGAAGTGAGCCGTGACTAAGGCCCGTTTTCATAGTTAGGTACTAAAGTTAGAGCTTGTGAACTACTTCGCCAAGTCAGTAGTAATCGTCTCAAGTGTGACACTGTTTCATAGTGGTTACTTCGGACTTACTTTGCCAAGCATTATCTTCGCGAAGCAACGTCAGTGCTTCTTGGTGAAGGAAATTGCTTGAAGTCACAGAAAGTTAATGATCTTTACCAGCGCTGCCAACTGCACCATATTCACACGCGACTATAAATTAAAATAATTTATTTCTTTATCAGAATTATATGTAATTAAGCCAAAATGTTTCTCAACTGAAATAAATTGTAGGAATAATTGCATTTTAAATAATTTTGTCGGAAAATCTTCAAGAACTATAAACAATAATCGGTCATCAAGGACTTAAATGAAAAGATAGGTTGGCAATGGAAACAAGCGAAGTTTGAGCAGCGTGTTAGCAAGCCGCGTTTTCTTGACCGTTTATATTTACACAAAACATTATTCTCTGGCAGCTATATCGCGGAAACCGTACAGTACATATCAAAAACAGTTGGCAATTTATTTAGTTAAAAGAAATTCAAAATATATTAAATCTAGGAAGAGCGATACGATGTTAGCTTAGAAAAGGAAAGAGGTGGGAAGAAATAACCACGGAATATAATTCTGATTTAAGAATTGAATGCCCAGTAGGTAGTTATTTTCAGATTGTAATTTAATCCTGTTGTAAAGATATACTAATTGTTTTCTCCAATGTAAGATCATCAGTACCTAATTATAGTTTCCACAAAGAATTGCTTTAAACACCTAATATTATTTGATCAATGTTAGCGTCATCTGTGAAATTTCCAAATTTACACCTTTTACTTTACTTTATTGCCCCCAAGAAGTGTAAAATTAACGGGAGAAATTTAACATTTTGGACGTTTGTAAGTGTAATGCAAAATATGGCATTACTTTAGCTTACGTTGAGCGTGATTTCTCCGAACGAAGTAAGTCACAGGTTCATTAATCGGAATTATAGTAATGTTCCATATAAGCATTGAGACATATGCGCGAACAAAATTCTGAACGAAATAAATCACAGGTTCATGAAAAAATCGGAGTCATGGTAATGCTACGTCATAGTGGTATGTTTATTTCCATATCGCCATTGATATTTTGCTACAAAAATGACGGACAGTATGTCGAGTGAGCGATGGTGAACGGAGACTTGTTAGAAAAAGGCAGGTTAGACGTGTCTCGTTATACGCAATGCGCATCACTTTTAACAGACTACTCCATTTATGGTTCCAAATGGAATGCCAGACGCATTCTAAATAGACGCCTAATGGCTGCCTTACATTCAAGTTTGCGTTGCTTGTTTTGCGTGAGATTTGAGTGAATATCCAATTGAAACAGGTGTCACACTTACCTTACAATAAAACACGCGTTTCAATTGGCTACTCACCCAAATCGCACGCAAAGCAAGCAAGTTTGCTTGTAAGAGTGAAAGAACGAAAGGTCCTAGAGACTATTTAGCTTCAGTGCGTTTTAAGCGCCATGTACATCGCGTTTAATAAAGATTTTAACCTTCTCCACTCGCTCGAGATCCGTATTTTTGTGGTATATACTGATATGTGCTATTCATAACACGAAATGTAGCCATAAGTATTCATCCGCACCACCATGCTTATTAGGGCTATGTGTTACTCAACTATATTGTGTATTTTACCAAACGATAGTGAAATAGCTTTCTCTAACTCTTTGAGAGCTGATTGACGCTATGTACTTATAAAGGTGCATGTGATAATTATTCGCAAGGATATAAAAGGTATAGAACGTACATATGGCTGAATTGGTAGCGGAAACTGGGAGCTATGAAGTGAAGTTTATCCACCTTTTTATATTAAGAAGCATTTTCGACCTGAGCTGATGGTGGTTGAGATCCAAACAAGATGCCTACAAGCTAGTCAATCTACACTATGGGATATGGTGCAGTTTATGGTACCCAATTATTGCTATGGTATGGAAAATCAATATGCCCCTTGTACATAGCATAGCCCTATAATGCTCTCCTACACCCGTAAATGCATCTCGTAAATTTTAGTCTAGAATTAGGATACATATCACTTTAGATCAGCCATATGCCATATTTTCATAATTAAAAAAAAATGTCCTTATTTGATCAACTCATACGAATAGTACCATGAGGAGGAATACTAATGTCCTCATTGCGTGTTCTGGATTCCACGTATCTCGAAACACAATTCACGGGTATCACGGGAGCTAATGTAAGACGTTTGGTAATATAACGTGCGTGACAACTTCTTTTGTGAAACGGTACCTCCTTCTGAATTCTCTTTCATTCCACTAATTAAACGGGGCCAGAAAATTCCTAACATAACGCTTTGGTAGGCGATACTTATCATTTTCCTTATACAATTCCATCCAACGATATCAGTTTAATGCCCAATCATCCATTTTTCTGTTCGATAGCAACTCAAGACTGCCACCGGCCTTCCTTGGCCAAGTCGTAAAAAATACTGCTTTCCTTTACTCAGCCAAGTCTTGGAATCCTTTATGAAACAAGCACGCACAAGCAGTGTCTTGAGATATGTCTATGAAACTGAAATCATTAACCAAGGAAGTCGGAAAAAACGCTACTTGTCTTGGCCAAGTTATTCCTCGAAGGTTGAGCTCGAAGGTAACCACTATGAAACGAATTTTAACTTAAGTCGAGCCAATTTACTCAAGCATTTGCTCAAGAAATGTCTATGAAAACGGGCCTAACTTGCGTTTAGACAGCCATTTCTAACTAACGTTACAAGATAACCGTCGTAAGTTGACGCTAGTTAAAATTGAAACTCGCGTTAACGGTAACTACCGTTTACATTACTAAAATGTACTTGGTTAACGTTAACCACGATAAGATGTTAATAATGTAAACAAGGCATTACGGTTAAGAATTATGCTATTGGTTCAGGCATAGCCAATATAAAGGAAGAAGTCTGGACTCTCGGCGTAGTTCCTGAGCGCCTCCGCGTAGAGGCGCTGCACGCGCTTTGGACGGATCCTCGCAATAATGCTGTGTTGGTAAATGGCAACTTGCATTCAATAAATTATTATTTTTATTGCTTTCTGCTCTTTCTCCTCAATATCACTAAAAGACTAAATAAATAGGCAACAATTCCTAACATTGAAAGATACGTTTTGCCAGAAGTACACATTTCTTGTCAATTATTATTCATTTAAAAACTAACTTCCGTTCGCTATTCCAAAAGAAGTACTTCGTTTAAAAAGAGCTTAATAGCTAATACTTTAATATCTTTTGAAAGTTTTGAAACGTCTTTGGGCTTTTGTTATTGAAAAAGATTTCTTCAAGTGCATATACGTGTAAATATGTATATAAATAAATAAAAAATAGAAGATAAATTTCCTACCTGTTAGGAATTGGAGACCGTTGATAATTTCCTGCTTGATTTGGCGTGTTTTCCAGTGTTTAACTCCTTCCTCATTTCCTTTGTGCGGAAGAAAAAACGACACTTGATGTAATGGTATACCAGTTTGGGCAGTAGATCCATTGTGTGCGCAAGGCTGCAGCCGGGTCCCGTTGACCGAACAACAATTGTCTCAATTCCCTCCAAGCAGTCATAAAATATGTCCCCCCACAAACTGTCACTTGAGAGTTTCTCCCTAACCATATCTCAATTCACAGAAATATTTTTACTAGGTTTTCACACGGATAATTTAAATTAGTCTCACCTCTTTCGAATCCATAGTCTTTAAGTTTTGTGTAGATGGCCAGGTTATGGGTTACATTTGAGTCGCTTCGTAGGGAACTGATGCAAGAAGCACACTTACTTATTTTACTTGCATGTCTTATTATATATCCTGCTAAGTGGTACACTAGACACTTCTTTGCAATTGATGATGGATTGTCAGGTGTTGTTATTCCGCTCTCCCAGTCTTCGCAATTGGTTTCACTTTCTTCAAAACATATTTTTTCTTCTAATTTCGCCAAAACATTTTCAGTGACACTTTTATTTTGTTCCGTCATGCGCTTTGCCAATGTCCGCATTTGATTCACGAATGATGTTAAAGGTGCCTCCTCATTGTGTTCAATATTAGCACTTGCCGACAGAAT
>JAGDQP010027863.1:0-24609 GCA_022664845.1 Lepisma saccharinum
TCTCTTCGAAACCTCGAGCGTCATGGTATGATCCTGGTGTCGAAAAGTGATATCTTGTATTTCCAGTTCGAGACAACAAGCAATCTGAAATGAAACACAAACAGTATTAGTATATACAAACAGTATTAATATATACAAATATAATATATTGCAGGCATTAACAGATGAACTAAAAATATTCTTAATTTTGAAAAGATTAATGTTACATATTTGCTACAAAATTCACTCCTAGAACGCGGAGTAAGAGAAGACGTGTAAATAAAGCCACATTACACAATTCATGACGTTTAACATGTGCTAATAGTCCACTTCATTTTCGATCCATCACTTTCATTTCCTACTTCCATGACTTAAAACCTTGTTTAATTTAGCGGTCCAACAGTTCCACACAGATTCCAAACATTACATTTCCTGGCTACCGTAAACTACAGTTTACCCAATAACTCTGATTACAAGTAAGTTCTTTATATTACGTAACAAAATTCAGTTTCACCCTTGCTCTTTAAAGTTCAAGAACACTTAGAAATCAGCCTGGACCTGTTCTCCAGAATTAATAAACCGAACCTAATTTAAGGTAAGCCTTGTCAATCGAACCAAAACCACCTTAAGTAGCTTTACTAAAGTCTAATTGAGATCAACCCAAAAATGTAAAATTTACAAAATAAGTGTAATGTTCGCAATATGTGTGGAAATCTTGGAAAGCAAAATATAACGAAGTTCCAAGTCATGGAAAATTTTAAAGTGCGTTTTTGAATTAATAGCTACTTCCGCTTTGGGTCGAGCACACAGAGTGAATGTCAAACGTCATGTGCATCGCGTATAATGAAAATATAATCGAACCTCACTTTAAATCACCATGTTTCGCCCATCTACTTTATGTCTGTGACTTTTGTGACAAACTACAAGCCAATCATAACACGAACTTATAAATTTGCTTCCGCATGCTGAGGTCTTTGTATTTGTTGATGAATTCCAAGGCAAAAATAATGAAAAGTAAATTGTAGAGCGATTTTCACGGTAGTTGTATGCTTTTTATTTGATTATTGTTTTAATTTACTCATTGATTTTGTTTATGCAGCGCAGTTATAGTAGTGATAATTTTTCAATCTTCGAATGTGTCTATTTAAAGAAAATTCATAATAAAAGTATGTGGTTATCGAGTTTAATCAAAAAGTATAAAGTTTCACATCACAGGGTAGAAGTCGAGTTTAACCAAGTGCCTCAATTAGTGACTGTGAGAACGTAGAGGTTAAGTAAGGTTAGGTACGGCTATGCATCTTTACACTTTCGTTTGTTTATTTAAAAATACTGTAAAGATACATAACCGCACCTAACCTACCTAACCTCCACGTTCCCATGGTCACTAATTAAGTCAAAGTCGGGTTTAACCGAGTACTCGGTTAAACTTGACTTCAGTATTCCATTTCTAAGATACTTCATGATGTTATCAACAAATGAAAATATGCTTCTTTCATTTTCTTTTAATATTGGTGCGTTGAAAACTAATACTACCGGATGCTCTTCGGATACTCCCACGGAAGAGAAATCACGATGTTCAGCACATTATTTCGGATCTGATTACGAAGGACTAGAGACGTCAAGATCAGTTATAGATGACTGAAATTAATTAATACAAGTTAAGATACTCCAATCTAACTTAATCTAATGTTCACGGTTTTCAACGATACGGGGGAGTATCTAAAGCGCAGCCAACTATCTTCTTTCAACAAAATAGTTTCCCAGTGTAAAATTCGTTGTCGCGGAAAAGGTTTAATTTGTTATAAATTGCAGTTCTCATCCTTACTTACGAGTTTCAAGGGTACTACATACAGTCGAATAGTGAATGAATATAAGTGATATCTATCAACAGTAGTATACTGGATTTAATGCTATATGTTATCCTTATTACTTCCCTACAGTCTTAGATCTTCCAACACTGATATTCGTTATTCATGCATCACTAATTATTATGTCATTCACTAATTTAATTAATACTACACTTTCCGTACTTTATCAGTATTAAATAGCTTTAACCATTTACATAATTGTCTTTACTGATTTAAGATGCTCTTTGGATACTCCCACGGATGATAAATTACCACGTTCAATACAGTATTACAAATCTGATTTCGAAGGATTAAAGTCTTTAAGCCCAGTTAAAGATAACTTAAACTAGGTTAAGCTAACCCAATCTTACCTAACCAAACTTTCAATGTTTTGAAAAATTCGTTAAAGTTTGCAGAGTAGCCCTGAACTCCCTGAAGAAATATTCCCAATTGTCACAGATTCCATTCACCGCTACTTGAAACAATGAATCGGAACTATGAACTGTCTACGCGTTAAACTATACTTGTTTACACCACGTTAAAAGAGAAGTGTGGATACTACTCTGGTTCATAACAAATAGGGAAGTGTAAATTAGATCTGAAATTTAATTTCCAAACACCTTACTGAACTTATTATTTTGCCCCTCGAACTACACATAGATTTTGCTTCTGCAGAAAGCCTTAACGTTTTTCAGAAAGTACAAGGCGTATTAACTTGAATTAAAGCGCGTAATTAGTGAGAAAATTCCGTAATAATATAAAGATTATCGTATATACAGGAAAACACATATTTAAAAATTCCCTTTGATAGCTATGGTAGTAAATTTAATTGACCTTACCTCTTCGTCTCCTCCCTTAATGTCTGCTTCAAAAATGATTATAACTTCGAGCGGAGAATTCTGCACCCTTCACTTTGTACACTCTAGCTTAATTCCTTGAATCTGCTTTCATAAATCCAACGTCGATCACGTTTACCTCTTAATAAATGAATCTTCCCAAACATAAAAGAAATACAATGTAAATATTTACTATTTTGTAATTTTCAAACTCGTAATTCCATATTTACTAGTCGAACAATAGCAGACTCCGTGTGCTTTGGACATCTGTGGCATTGACCAATAAACTTGCGTTTATTTTTGCGGGAAATTTTGGCACCCGGTCCTACAAACATGGCCGCCATGAACATAAAAAACAGCTTCACTTTGATGACGTAGGACTCTCTCTAAGTTTTATCTGCTCTAGATGTTTTCTAATCTTCATGAAAAGAATATGAAAGTGATCGATTCTCTCATAGCTGAATTACACACATGACGTAACTAAACATTGAATTGTCGACTACTATCTTGGATTGATAGTTCACACATCGCAAGAAAACTTTTCTTTATTGCCAGATTGAAATCTCTTCATATCAATTTTACACTTACACGACAATTGTGTTTCTAGATAACTATAGGCAAAAAAATGATTAGACAGATCAGATCAGATCATATCCCGACATAGGATGAAGTAACTATACGCGAGGATGTGCATGCCTACACATCCGAACACTCGGACCTCTCAGAAGCAAGTACAATATCGTCAAGCAGCTTATTGATTAGCAACACTATCAAAACAAACGAGAAGGAAAATAACATTCTAATTTACCGTAACTATGTAAATGGCAGTATAGCCAAGACATGAACATAAATAAATTCTTTCATAAATTCAACTTATAGCAAATTGTCATTGTAAGATCCGAAATAGAATTAATCTCTATCTTACAACTTTTTGATATCTTAGCTACTACAGCATCTCAATCAAACTAAATCTCAAATTATGTTATTATCCAGTGAATATCATTCAAATTTCATTTCTTCTTTTCCTGTTGTCAAAGAACTTAAAATCTATATATAACATCCTTGCTTAAAATACTTGATATTTCTTGGCAACCATCAATTCGAGCCACTCAATTTACTACAGCAAAACGCCTGGTAGCAACTGCTATTTCTCAAACTATTAAATACAGTACATTGTTTACTACTTTAGGTGCAAGGGTAAAAATTGTTAATGTGTATATTTATAGTAGAGTGTTTTATAGTAGATTATTTTTTACAAATTTTCTGTATGCCTAAATGTTATTTAGCTCAACTTAACAAACATATTGGTTATCTGCTTTGGAAGAATTACAAATTACGTATAAATCGTAATATTCTATATAATTCATGCAATGAAGGAGGCTTACAACTAAAACATTTAGAAATTCAGGGTATGGCAATACAAATTCATCGAATTATACAAAGTTTGTAAGAAACAAATTCTACAATCAGCAATGTCTTATACTTCATTATAATGTATTATATCGACTTGACTGCTCCTATAAATGTACAACCCTGGAATGCTTTATATTCAGATTTAAGTGAACCTTTCCTACATATTAGATATTCTCTCATACAAAAACTAAATGTGGTCGACTGGTCGGTTAGTACTTGGTACTCATATCTCTTTTGTAAGTATTATAAGCCACAACAAGTTAGATTATTTCTAAAGGCTCGATGTCAACAATCCAACATCTGGTCTAATTTAAGGTATACTATGAATAATGTCGAAGCTTTTAATTACTGGTATTGCATATTACATGATGTGGTTCCAATCAAAACAAAATTAAAAGGCTTAAACATGATTCCCAATGATATTTGTGAACATTGTAATTCTAGTGACAATCTAATGCATTTTCTCACTCAATGCAACAAGTTTAAAAGTGTGATCAACTTAGTGGTCAATCAAACTCAACCTTCTTACCATATCACTCATCTTTTGTGTAATCCACATTTTCAATTCTACCATAGAACAAAAAATAAATTTATCTCTTTGATCACTGAAGAATATTTATCATGTATTATTACAGAGCATGTCTCTTCAAATGTTATCTGCTTCCAACAAATATTGTCATATCGTCTTAAGCTATATAATGTCAACCACAAAAACATCTTTTACTTCTTTGTTAAATATTTGTAAGAATTTTCTTAACAATGCTTTAACTTATTCAAAAGTTCTTATATTTATTGCTAAGTGTCACAAATTTTAAGATATTTATTTCCATAACATCTGTAGAATTTACGTTACGACAAAACAAGTAGTTTCAAGTAGGGCTTTTCTTCCGATCATTGTGCTCACCATACTTGGTCCATTACGTTAAGTGTTAAATTTTACATATTGCGATTTGTATTATGTTTGTTATCCTGTTAAGTATTAAAGTTTGTTGATAATTTATTATGATATCAGTTTTGTAATATTTTGTGAATATTTCTCAACAATATAAACTTTAAAAACACCATGTATCTTTTGGCACATTTTCGTAAGTTTATCGGCCAACTTAAAACGCAAATCGTAATAAATGGTAAAAATGTCGCTTAAAGAGTGAGGTGGGGTAGAATGGTTGAAAATGCATTTACTAGAGGAGCAAAGACGCAATAGGAGATTTGCAATTGGCTGCATCATCGTACTGTAGTGAGATTATGCAATAATTAAATAAAACACATTATTCTCAGCAAACAAGAGGGCGGC
The DNA here is from genome assembly GCA_022664845.1 of Lepisma saccharinum. NCBI lineage: Eukaryota > Metazoa > Arthropoda > Insecta > Zygentoma > Lepismatidae > Lepisma > Lepisma saccharinum. Next base: position 5,370 of record JAGDQP010027863.1, read on the forward strand.
TGAAAGGGTGAGACAGTGACTCCGACAGATCCCCCGGTGGGGAGTGGCATAGCAAAATCTTCGAAAATGTATCTCATCAATGGACAAGATCTTAAGATTGCAGTCCATTGTATTTCATGTTAATTTCTAAGCTCTAGTGGACTATGAACTTACATTTCTGATAGTGCTATTAGTTTCCTGAATTTTAAAAAAATATTTCAAATGGGGCGGGAGATATTTTATGAAAAAGTACATACACCTTGCAAATTTGACAAAATAATATTACATTTATATTTATGAAAGTAGCTTTCTTCATCAAAAGATTTACTTGATTAGCGTAACCATGTATATACACATTTGAAATAGGATACAATGTCATAGTTTTAAAATTATGATTTCGCGATTAAAGTGACATGAGTCGCCCGCAATGACCTCTCTCTAAAAGCGATACTGGACTGACTGCTGATGCTGCCAAAAATTTCATGAATATATGAAGACATGAAGAGGAGAGGACGCTTAATCTCGTCCACTTCCAGTCTAAACCAATATGGACCAAATTTTCAATTCAAACTCAGCTTTTTACGCTTGATATCGCTGTGTGGGCCATATTTTATTCATGTCGTAATTCTTGCAAAAAAAATATCATTTACCGTATTTCCTATTACATACACAGTACGGTATACTATTATAGGAATAACTCAGAATTTAAAACTTCAATAAAAAACCGGTCGCACAACGATAAGAATCGTATAAACTTGAGTTATAACTGAAAGTTTGGTCCACCTTGAATTAGACTGGAGGTGGGTATACGAATTTAAATATTTGCCTTGAAGTCTATCTTCCGACACTAAGGAGTCACTCCAACATCCAGAAAGTCGCGCGCGAGATTCAGCATTCTGTGATAACTTCGCTGTTGAAACCACACGTTCACACACACACATACATACATGCTATCTCTCTTTCTTTCTTTTTCTCTCTCTCCCATACACACACAGAGACAGGGAGAGAGACAGAGAAAGTGCGAGTAAATTAAGGGAACTAGCAAATGACTTTTCTGCAGCGTGGGAGAAGATCTTGTCGCTTGCTCGCTACAAACGCCACCTTGTGGAAGCAATGCAAACCCAGAAGGTGAGGAATGAGCAGAAACGTTCTGCTTCAATTTGCCGTGCAACGTCTCAAGTCCTATACTAATTGTATTACAAATGCCAGTCCAACATCTAGTGGAGGGGAAGGCTATGTAACTAGATAGACGTTAAAGCGTGTGCGCGTGGATTACAACACAAAGATTAAACTTTGAACTTGTGAAGTATTTTTTCATCTCTTTCTAAAGGAAACGACGACTATTTTGAATTCCGAGGGGAGGAATATTATTACATATTCTATATTTTAGAGGGATTGAATTAAATTTAAATGACTTTAAGAAAAGGGGTGTTGCGCAACGAGCAAACAATAGCACCCACCGTCACCGCCTGGATGACATTTTGAAGGAACGTGTAGTTCCTCGACAAAAAAGGCCACGATATGCTTTATTCGACAAACCACGAGAATGGAGTAGGCAACTCTTTGCCTCAGTGGGCAATCCAGAAGGTTTGCAGTGAGGTAGTTTTTTTTTTTTTGAACATTTCTCTTTAGTTACTGTCTCCAAGTGTATGTGCGTTTGCTTCTCCCCCCCTCTCTCTCTCTTGTCATAGGGAGAGAGGAATAGGACGGCCGGACGCCTTTGATATTTTCTTGAGTCTACATTTATGCGTATAGATAGGATAGGTATATTATATTCTATCCTGGTGTATATAAAATTTAATGGGTAGGCACGTGAGTTCGATCCCCACGATGAGTACCCTGACTGAGGTTTTCCAGGGTTTCCCTCAGTTTCACCAGGTGAATGCCGAGATCCTACCTTAAATGAGGCACGTGAACAAGGTTAAACATTTTGTTATATATTTATATAGCATTTAATACTCCACACATAGGTGTGGAGCTACATGTAAATTTTCCTAAAAAGAATTTATACCGGATGGTTACAATTAAAGTGCCGCTATCACGGCGGTCCAGAGCGGGCTGTAATCAACAAATTACATTAAAATTCGGTAAATATGCTAATGAGACCATGCGGAAGAGAGTTACGCTGGAAAAAATATTAGTTCCAATTTCCGCCACCAGGGGAAAATATGGCGCTGTTAGCAAAATTGGTCTACCTAAACGGGAGCAATTACAGTGTAGCATTGAGGGAATATCGGCGTCTGAAAGGAATTAGAAGAGAACCGATATCAAGAAATGCCTTAAAGAAGATAGTACTGAAATTCGAGACAACAGGTGATTTGAGTGTAGCTTCAGAAAGAGGACGACGACCCATTCCAACGGAGGTTATTGAAGAGGTTGCTGTGGCTGTTCTGGACCACGCAGCACGTACTCCATACTCCGATACCAGTGCTCGGACAGTGTCACGGGAATTGGCCATCCCATGGTCAACAGTGAGGAAAGTTCTTAGGGCTATTTTACTCTCGTATCCTTACAAGATTCACACTGTACAGCAACTGAAACCCTAAGATCCGAAGCAACCTCTTACGTTTGGACTTCGGTTTTTGGCACAGATGGAAGTGGATGACATGTGGCCGTGGGTAATCCTGTGGACTGATAAGGCGCATTTTACAGGGGCTCGGATAATCCGCATGTTGCGCAGGAAAAGCCATTACGCTCTGCGCACGTGACTCTGTGGTGTGGATTCACAAGAACGTTCATTATTGACCCATTTTTCTTTGAGGAGATGACACACCTGTACCGTGACATCGGCACGTTATAGGGACCTTCTAGTGCGAAATGTGATTCCTGTGTTACAGGAACGAAACTGTTTGGAGACTGCTGTGTTGATGCAAGACGGGGCAACACCGCACATCGGTCGCCACGTGAAAAATCTGCTTCGTAAAAGCTTCACTGCGTATCGCATCATCTCCTGAGGATTTCCAGATGCGTGGCTAGCAAGATCCCCCGATCTAAATCCGTGTGACTTCTGGCTGTGGGGATATCTGAAAGCGCGGATCTACCAGATAAATGTTCAGTCGCCGACTGATCTGAAGGACAGCATAAGGGGACACGTAGCAACAATTCCGCAGGAAATGCTGCGAGCAACTGATGCGCACGCCATTGTGTGGATGCAACATGTCGTCGATATTTCTGGTGGACATATGGAACATGTTTTGTAAATTGTTCACTGTAACTGCAAATGTTAATAAAGTTCTTCCCATTGCACCTTTCCCTACCATTCACTGGCAATCAAGTGTCATCTTTTGTTACCCTTGCATTGTTCCTAAAGTTGTTTCCTTTGCACCATTTGTTACCATCAGCTGCCCTTCACCTTGTTTGCATTACATTTATCTTACATGTTTGACTTCTTCGCCCTAGATAATCGTCTTATCCGTACATTCAGTACCATTTCCACGTGTTTTTTACCTGTACAGCGCCATATTTTCCCCTGGCGGTGAAAATTGGAACTAATTTTTTTCCAGCGTAACTCTCTTCCGCATGGTCTCATTAGCATATTTACCGAATTTCAATGTAATACGTTGATTATAGCCCGCGTTGATTACAGCCCGGTACTTCTTTTTGGCAGTTGCGAATCCAATTCTATAAAATAATAATAATAATAAAATGTTAGTTTTAACTGCTATTAAACAATAATATTAACTGTTATAACAGTTATTGAAAAATAATAGTATATCCCACATCTAAACTAGTGCACTGGGTTGCCAACTCACAAGAGCACATTCCCGCTGACAGGCGTCTAAAAATCCGCATTTTTCGGTCAAAAAGCGCCAGATTTTGTTAAGCCCCTCGTACACGATTCAATAAACATTGAATCAAATTATTGAACAAGAAGTTGGATGAGTGCGTACACGATCCAACTGGAATAATCAAAGGGTTGTATCCAAGTAGTGTTGAAAGTGCTTGGATGGTGCTCGTACACGATTCGATAAGTTAAGCGGAAGTGTGAAGGAGCCCAAAGCACATGAGTAGATTTGCTCTTTCTGCGTTGAAAGCGGGAACATGGAGTGAATGTTAAACATTATATGCGTCGCTTTTAATAAAATAATAACCTGATTAACGGCTACGATTCCGTAGTTGGTGATGCCTCGAACATCGACTTTTTATTGCTTTATTCAAAACTCTTTTCAATTCTTATAAGTTTTTTATTTATTTCCGGTTACATGGACTTCTATAAACATCTAACGACAACTAACAATCCAAAGTGAAAATGCATATTTTATTATTATTTCGTTACATACGCACTCCAGTTGATCAAGATAGCGCCATGTGGAGGCATACTAATCGTGACACTTCGTGTCGGAATAGATTTATTTGCGTTCATTACTACATGCAGATTGTAGGGATGCGGCGGAATATTAATAGCATTGCGTCGTATTATGAATGACGCATTATTTGCTACAAAATCATGGCCACAATGTTGAATAAGCAAAGGCGGGTTAAAGAAGGTTAGATTTTTTATTATATGCGATGCATGGTTTAATGTGCTCGCTCACCAACGTGGAAGCAGTCAAGTAGTTCTAAGTACTTTTCGCTATTCGTGCACGGTTTAATGTGCTTGCTCACCAACGTGGAAGCAGCCAAGTAGTTCCAAGTACGTTTCGCTATTTCATACACAAATTAACGTGCTCGCTCACCAACGTGGAAGCAGCCAAGTAGTTCCAAGTACTTTTCGCTATTTCATACGCAAATTAATGTGCTCGCTTACCAACGTGGAAGCAGCCAAGTAGTTCCAAGTACTTTTCGCTATTTCATGCACGGTTTAATGCTCGCTCACCAACGTGGAAGCAGCCAAGTAGTTCCAAGTACTTTTCGCTATTTCACTCTAATTTAATACTTCCATGACTCGAAACTTTGTTATATTTTAAGTTAAACACTTTCACATGCGTTGGAAAAGATTACATTGTTTTGTGTCGTATAGTAAAGTGTACCCAGATACTTCTGTGTTTAGCAGCTTTGAACTTCCTACATACAGTAAATAGAAACTCGACATTTCCACATAAATTATGAGCAACTCAGTGGCACTTTAAATATTAATATCCTACTGCATCTAAATACAATATAAACTTTATTAGGAATTATAGTAAACCCTCTGTATCAATTTCCATTGCAATAGTGATTGTACAAAAACTACAGAAGAAACATCAGGTACACTTTACCTCAGCAAGATGCGATATAATTTCTTGTAGCGATACTTTATTTATTTTTTTAATTTTGATTTTCTGATAATATCTTTATTTCGCATCATAAAAACAAGGGCTAAAAAAATCCCTGCTCCATGTTCACATTTTAATTTTTAGCATTCCGGAAGCACAGTTGTCACGTGTTCAAGTCACCAGCGATGTAATTGGTAGATCACTGCGTTGAATTCAATAAAAATAGGACGAATTGGATGAGAAGACTTGAATTCAAGAGATTTCCTGTGTGGAGTCTCTGACTCGTGACGTCATTTTCAACCAATTGCTTGTTCAACGCTCTTGTTCAAGCTTTATTGAATCGTGTACGAGGGGCTTTATGAAGAAAGTCACGTTTCAAGCAAGAAAGGGCGGAGGTCCAAAATACTGACCACCCATAAAAGTTTAGATCAGATTTGGTTCAGTACAGTACACCTCGTTATATGTTGACTTGGAATGGGTGACAGTTATTCTAGATCTTACCATTACAACCTAGTTGCTTTTCGCTTTCTGAGCACTGTTACGGCGTAGATGGGGGCGTTTGGAATCAATTCCTATCTCCTAACTCCTACTCCTTTCGGGTAGGAAATATTGAAGGTACCTTCGTTTCTTGCTCTTGAAGGAAATGGTTTCGTACGTCCTTCGACAGGCGCGACATCTGTTGATAAATGTGAGAAGATATCTTAACTTCCGTTATTATGTCCATACGTCGATTGGTACTGTAAACATATAGAAAAAATCGCAAAACACATTTATTCCTCCATAGTAAGAATTACAGGACGCACAATAATAAATTAGTATGACTTCAAAAATACATTTGGTTGGAATCTTGCATGCTATGTTCGCCAGAACTTTTTGAACGAATGTGAAACCCAAATTGGTGGGTGTGTATATAGGTTTTCACGATTTGCTCTATTTAACGTAAAATATCTAATGTTTTTGTAAAGTTGGAGAAGTAGCATCTCCCTATCGGGGTTCTGGCGGAATTACTAGCTGTAACATTCCTTCACATGTAAAAAGCCATGCATCCCTGTGTGTTGCGTTTAAAACAAACTGATGTGTAATGCTAATGTGGCTTTATATTTCGTGTGTACTATGTACAAAGGTCCAAATAACCTTATAACATTTTTGAATTACCGAGAAAGAAAATCAAATGACAATGGTGCGTTGTGTGTTATAAACTGAGTACAAACGTACATCTCTATTTTGCATTTATCTTGCGAAGCTTGAAATATCAGGCTAGCATTAATACCACAGAAAAATAAGAGCTTCCTTGGATAAACTTTACTTTATGGCCCGCATCTTCCGCTAGGTATTGAAGAATATGTACGCTTTACATCACTTATTACTTTACCTCTAATTGTCGCAGAGAATTTTACAAATATCTAGTGACAACCAGCAATTCATAAAATATTACGAAAAACTATGTCATTATTTCGTTAAATACGCACTCGAGTTGATCAACACCCAATAAACATGGTAGCATGCGGAGGAATACTTATGAATACATCCCGTGTCAGGGTTCGATTTGCTATAAATTTCGAAGGGGTGATCCTAAAGCTAGTGGTTGCTGGTAAGTTTCAAAATATTACCTGAATGGGTAGAAATACAAAGATTTTATCCCTGGTTGTGATGATATTCGGAATCAACAACCGGTGATAAAATACTCACGCACTAGGGAAGATCCCCGACATCACTTCGGCAAATCGAACACTGCTTTGTATTATGAATGACCGTTCTCAAGAAGACACTGACAGTATCTCGAGAGAGCGAAGGGGATTAGTTAAAGTCAGGTTAGATATGTTCCTGTAGACGTGATGTACATGGTGTTTAAAAGACACTACATGGGCTTGCCCCCAATGCGCAAGATGCTAAATGGTCCCTGTTTTTTCTCTCGCCCTTTCAATTTTATTTCATCCTTGAATGACTCGAAACATTGTGTTTAGATGTGACAAAGATAAGGGGCTCCCCGTATCGGGAAGGGCGTAAGGCATAGTGCTGTTACCGCCCATACAATTCATTTTATCTTATCGAAACATTGTATACTTACTGTACTCTACATTGTGCTATTGTTTGTCCTAAGCTTCAAATACGCTGTATAGTAAAATAGTCAACAGTTTGCGTGTTGTAGATAACTGCATTCTAACTTTTCGTTTTCTATACACCTACATATCAGGCGCTTATTATGCGTAGGGACTTGAAGTATACGAGGGTGAACAACCTGAGTATTTCCTTTAAACCCTCTTTAAGATAATAATGCAAAAATCTGCAATGCAATGAAATTTATAATCAAGGTTCCTAGTTATTGCCAGGTGAACATGAAGTGATAATAAAATAGATATGTTACAGTGAATTATAGAAACATGGAATTTGTAAGATCCCCCCAATGGTGATGTAACCCCCGAATTGTCAAGTACACGACCCTAACTTAATTTTTACTGGAAGTGTGTGGCATAATGTAGATTAAAACTCTCCATAAAATATGGAACAATTCAATTTGCTTCTCTCCAATTTTTGCTTTACTTTCCCAAACTAAATACACTGACTGAATCCCTGGATAGAAATGTTTCATCACTACAAATTTAGACGTGTGAAATCTATAAGCTACACTAAAATTAAATCGAATTTAATTTAGTACGGTGAAATGTAAATGTTATAAAAAAAAAACAGTTGGATTTATTTCACAATTTCGCCGCTAGACAAAAACATATGTATACAATTTATTTTCTTTCGTTAAAGTACTGTCCAATATTTACTATGTTAAATGTACTTCGGATGGTAACACTTTTATCTAGGTTTATTATGGTGAAACAGGCGGTAACATACCTTCTGTCTCGCTGGGTCTTCTGGGTGAATTAAATGGCCGAACTTCCGGAAAGGCACCTTCAATGGTACCTTCATGAAAGGTGCTATAAAAGGACCTTTGCGACTCTTCCTTTAGGTTTCGAACGACCTTCAATGTGGCGGCGACGAAGGAAAAGGTGCTTTTGAAGGAAAGGATAGCGATTCTGAACGCCCCCATGTGCCCGTAGCCGTGAACCTCAAATTTACCCGCTAAACGCAGTCCAGCTATTCTCCCCGCTAGTTGCCTACCCAAAAGCTCCAAATTTAGTGTGAAAGCGCTGAAGTTGGCTACCCTGAGTGCACGCAGTACTGTAGCCCCAACGTTCCTAGAAAGCCAGGTTGCCTTGATGAAAGTAAACAACGCTGCGTGACGTCACTGAAGGCCTGTTGGCTCTTGGCGCCAGATGAATATGCTGCAGATTCTGTTCGCTTGTTTTCGGATGCTTTTTAAAGTGAATTCGTGTTTATTTTTTCTTTATTGTGTGCTGCGCGTGCAGTTTTGTTTTCAATGTGTGTTTGTGTATCCTTTTACAATGCCGGGGACTTCATGTGCTGTTGCGATCTGTACAAATACAAGATCTAAGTTAAAGAAGGGTGGAAGAGAAGACGTTTCTGCTCCAAGTCATACTTTCTTTGAGACGGTTAAGAAAATGGAAGAAGTATTCACAGGCATCGTCGGAGAGGGCATTCCTAAAGGCAAAGGCGTTGTAAAGAGTATCTTAAAACGACTGGATGGAGAAGACTTAAGTCTCATGAAAACTTTCGTAAAACAATGTGTAATGCAATACATTAATGCAAAATCAATTGAGAAAAAGAAATCTTTGAAAGCGAAAACCCTCAAAAAGTTAGGTGAAGTATAATTACTTGGGTAGGCTACGATTCGCCGATTTTTTCAAGATGGTTTAGTATCAGTTTACACATGCGGTGCGGGAGCCGTGCAGCGACTGCGCGGCAGCCGCACAAACAGTTCACACATGCTGCGGTTTGTCTGCGAACTCTGCGGTGTTCAAGGACGAATCTCAGTTAAAAGAATTTGATTTGATTTGATTTGATTTGATTTATTGCGTTCCTTAGACCAATACATTGTACTCATTTGCACATATGGTATAGAACATGTCCATAATAAGAATACATATTTTCTTAAATTACATAGAAAATTGTTTTGTAGCAGTTTTTCGACATAATTCACTTTCATTATCACCTATTTTCTTTACCCTTATAATATTTAGTCTTGCAAGTACTCATCAACTGTATAGTAAGTTTTGTTTGTCAACATTTTCCTAACTTCACGACAAAATATATTGATATCCTTAATGTTTTTTAAAGTTTGTGGCAATTTATTGTATAGGGCTATACCGAAGTAATGCGGTGATCTTTCGAAAATTTTTGTTCTGTGGGACATTTGTCTAAGATCATTTTTCATTCTTGTGTCGTGTCTATGTATATCAGAGTGTGTAGTGTAGCCATCAAGGTTACTTTTTATCAGCTTTTTATGGATGCGCACGTTCGTGCAATACTAGAAATACTCGTAATTTTCTTAGATATGAAATTTCAACTTCCTCTTTTTATTCAAATTGAGAACATGCTGGTTTTAAAATAAGATCCGTGGTCCTGTTTCCAAACCGATGTTTTTATTTAAAATGAAATAATGTTGATATTTCATTTGTATGAAAATTATTTCTCAATGCACAAATAAAAACGGTTTTATTAATTTTAAGAAACCGTATTTTACAGTGCATTTACGAGCAAGAAAATTCATAGACAATTCCATCCATATTATTATAATTTTCATTGGAATATTCCTACCATATAGTGAGAGTATTATACCTGCAAGTGTGGACATTTTCAAGTTCTGAGGATATTCTCGTGTAGGTGGGAGTGAGTTTATATGGGAAGGGGGTTTGCTGGTTTAAACCAAAGTGGTTTAAACAAGTTTTTTTTTTTTTCAAAATATCAATTGGTTTAAACCAATAAATAAATAAGTAAAAGCAAAAATACCACAAATAGTGTGAACTTAATGGTGACGATTTTACATATTAAACCATCTGCGATAATTTTATGTAATTTTCGCCTTCTAACCCGGATTCGAGTCCAGGTGGGGGATCTCTCTCAGGTGCAAATCGAGTACTGGTTCGGATTCCACTTTGAGCTGTTGCTGTAAGTCCTGTCCTTCATAACCTCGCTACTGCATAAGAACATTAAGAAGAAACAAACCTATTTCTATCCATATGTAATATAAATAAGTAAAGCAAAGTATTTCAACAAGAAAAACTGTTTTTGCCAACCCTGGTTTGCTACCATTATTTTGTTTAAGTTCATATTTTTTTACTAGATTATTATTTAAAGACTGACATTTTTTATGTCCCTCTTGGAGTCGAACTCTATCTACTACCACTTCGAAGAACCTGTACTGGCCGATTTATAATTTTTTCCGAGATTAATATCAAGGAAGTTGAAATTGAAAATATACAGAACTGTCATTATGCCGCTAATACTTTACGGTTGCGAAAGTTGTAGCATGACCTTAGCAGATGAACAGAAATTACGGATGTTTGAAATTAAGGTCTTGAGAAAAATATACGGGCCAAAACGGGATGAGGTGACTGGAGAAGACTGCATAATAAAGGACTCCACGGAGTGTACGACTCACCTGATGTAAGAATAATGAAATCGCGACGACTAAAATGGGCAGGCTATGTAGCTCGGATGCAGAAAAAGACTATATTCCATCTTGAATGGAAAGGTGGAGGGAAAGAAACCGTTGGGAAGATCGAGACGACGTTGGGAGGACAATATTACAAGGGATCTTGGAGAAATGTGTCTGTAGTGAAAACTGGCTTGATCTTGCCCAGAGTAGAGCCCGATGGCGATCGTTTGCTACTGCGGCGATGAACTTGCAAGTTCCGTAATCCATAGAGCAAGTAAGTAAGTAAGGATAACATCATATTTTCATACAAAATAAGTTATCAATTTATACCTCCAATTATTAATTTTAATATTCCGTCAGACTTTATTTTAATTATTATTATTATTGAGTTTATATAATAAACTACTTAAAACAGAGAAAAATATGAAGACTCTCCATTTTTATAATTGAACAGTTGAGAAAAAAAAGAATAGATTAAGAAAAATAAGATTCCGAAATAGACAAACCTCACGGCTCCCGTGCCGCTAGCGTGAACCATCCAATGCTGTGCAATGGCCCGTAAGGAATTTGCGGCTGCCGCGCGGTCGCCGCACCGCTATGGGCGATGCGGCACCATCCCGTAGCCGCAGAGTGTGTGAACCACTCAATTTATTTCAATGGCCCATAAGCTTGTGTGCGGCTGCCGCACGGCTCCCGCACCGCATGTGTGAACTGGGACTTACAGGCCTCCAGGGGAACCTTCCACTAAGAAAAGGTAACGCGCCATACACAGTACCTTAGGGTGGTGTTGAAAACGGTGTATTATTATTGTTATTAAGGGGGTGCTTCATTAATATTACGATTGCATACATATTTTAGAGTGATTGCAGACGATTATTTCTTGAGCATTTCTTTTCCCTCGTTTATGTGTGTGTCAAAGGATATCTTTTTTCTTTTTATTAATTCACGTATATTAATTTATTATTTGGCTACAGCATGTGTGTCAATTTGGTAAGGAATATTTAACATTGAAAAACAACAATAATATTAACTTTATTTTTTTTTAAATGAACGTATGTAGACAAAAGTGGCTAGTTTTTACATGTATTTGTATGCACGCAGGGAGAAAGTGGACTTCAGTGACGTTTGTTTACCTCGCACTAGGCAACCTCTCCTTCAAGGAACCTTGCTGTAGCCCCACTTGCAACTGATCGTCTGCCTTTTATTATGCATGACGTCACAGGTGAGAAAAATGACTCGTACGCAACAGAAAAAAAAGCTATAGCTGAGGCTTTTTTACGGCGCTCAAGACGGAATTAAAATATGAATATTTATATTTTTGCAATGGTCATGTAATGCATTAATTGCCGGGAATGTAATAAAAAAAGTGGTGTCATTTAGTTTTAGCAAGCGAATTAATTTCCCAATTGAGAAATATTCAATGAAATGAAAGGCCAAATGAGTCAAAGATAATGAAATGAATTAATTTTAGTTCTGCTTGACCTTACACGTTATATTGTAATCGAAAGTAGTGGCGTAGGCAAGAGGGCACTGCGAGGCCCGTCCTCCCAAGATGAGGAATTATTTCTAGGCTTCAACAGCAAATGGTGTGTGAAGTCTTATGCGCCACTCTGTCCATCTATCGAAAACTTTCAACTCAGGAACTACTAGGGTTAGTAAGGTGGTTGATGTGTCGTTCGAGAGGTTTCGGCAAGACTAGTTCAAACCCGAATAATTCATCCAGATAGTTGGGGCGGTTCTCGAGTTTCGGGGGTTAACTTTGGAACTACTGGGGCTAGGAAGATGGTTGAGGTGTCGTTGGAAAGGTTTCGTTGAGATGAGTCAAACTCGTGTAGATCATACACATTACAGGGGGCCTGGAGATAGGGGACAATATCAAGTTTAGGTACTACTAGGACTAAAAATATGGTCGAGGTATCGTCGGAAAGGTCTAGCAGCATTTTTTCCAACAGGACATTGATTATCCAAATACGATTCTCGCTACTCAAGCCTGGCGATAACCGATAGCATGTATGCACAATCAGGGATGTAATGGGAGGGTATACGGTATATACCCACTTCATTTCTTTAGACATTACCATATACCCACCTAAAATTTTTGAAGCACGCAAGTATATGAGATAGTAAACGAAAGGTTTCGTTACAAGCAAAGCATTGATGCATTAGATTGTAGCACATACACTAGCTTCCATACTTAAAAGGGAATCTATTTCCTCTGAGGAACTGAAGGGTTCTGTGTAACCCCCTTCGATAGCGAAATCGAGATCCTCGCAGTCCCAACCAGTTGCGTTCTGGGATAAATGCCCCTTCCTCCCTACCTCAGAGCTTCAAATAAGACTTGATTGTAAATAGTTTGGAGCACTAAGTTGTAAGAACACAATTATTTACAAATAAATTAATATCATCACAATTAGTGTTCCGCCGAAATCAGCAGGTTCTTCAAGGCAAGCTAAGCCTTCTCCATTTATCCCGATCTTCTTTTTCATTTTCATCTCAACATACGATTTATCTTCCTTAACATTGTCAGCTAGTTGGATTCTTCTTTTTTCCTCAACCATACTTTATAGTATATAGAGTCTCTGGCTTTCTGCGCTGTCAATCTTCTAATCAATTTCTCTTTCTCTTCTTGATTGTCTTCAAGCATTGTTCGTCTCTCGCTAATGCACTTCTTCATTTCACATCTTTATTTTTATGATATTCGCATCAGTTTTGTCATTGACCTTTAGACAACATTGGCTCAGGCCGGGATAGGGTAGGGAAAGCACGTGGGAATGAAATCGGCCAGAGCCTAAGTAGAAGGTACCATATCGACATTTGTCTGGTTTGACTGATTAACGAAGAAGAGAAACGACAAAAAAACTATTTGTTCGGAAACCATTAATTTTCCGAAAAAAACAAAAAGTTGGAAATTTTGCATCGCCATGTACTATAATGGCATTTAAGAATATGCCCAGTTTCAGTCAAATGAGTTAAAAATAAATTATACGTAGAGACCCTGGATCTTGGGGGGGAATTAGTTTAACTCTTGAGTACAAGTCACTAAAATTCTTGAGTTCTATGTCAAAATTCTTGAGTTCCCGATCAAAATTCTATGTAAGTGAAATTAACAAATTTATGATTAGAAATAAACAAGTGAGGCAGAGTTCAGTCGGGGGACTGCACATACGCAATCGTCATGCTTCAGCAGCGAGCATCCTATTTATTATCAATGTTGCGTTTGAAAAATTGTGGGCAGACCGTTTCAACGACACATCAACTACCTTCCTAGTCCAATAATTACAAAGTTGAAAAATCCCCCGCCCCGAATCTCAGGAACCGCCCGTGAAATCTGGAGAAATGATTCAGGTTTGAACTCGTGTTGCCGAGACCTTTTCAATGACACCTCAACCACTTTCCTAGCCGTAGTACCAAAGTTGCAAATTCCCCCCTTCGACACTCGGGATTCGCCCCTGCAATCTCGATTAATGATACGAGTTTGAATTTTGAACTCGTCTTTCCGAGACCTTTAAAATGACGCGTCAATCACCGCCCTAACCGTAGTAGTTCCAAAGATATAAGTTGTGCCCCCTATCTCTTGGGCCACCCCATGCAATCTTGATGAGTGATACTTGTTTGAACACGTGTTGCCGAGACCTTACCAACGCCACCTCAAAGATCTTCCGAGCCATAGTATTACCAAAGATATAAAGTGCCCCCATATCTGGCATCCCCTGCAATCTGGATAAATGATACGGGTTTGAACTAGTCTCACCGAGACCTTTTCAACGACACCTCAACCACCTCTTCAGCCCTAGTAGTTTCTGAGTTGAAAGTTGTCGGCAGACGGACAGAGTGGGCGCATAACATTAGCTGCTGAAGCCTAAAAATACGAACTTAATATTCTGCTTTTAAAATGTTCAAAAAATTGTTATATAATGATAATTATGCACTAAAATAAAAATGGAGGTCCACATTACCTAAACTTCCTCTAAAAGTTTCATCGTTCTTCGGGCAACAATTATTCGGACATCCGTTTGTTCGTTTTTGGATAACCGAATAAACGGATATTCGTTTCTCGGATATCCATTTCTCCGTTGTTCGGATATCCGATTATTCGGATTCGAATAATGAAATGATCTGGATAATTATTCGAACAACATCCAGATAATTTTGACAGCCCTATTCAGCACCGGGCGTCCGTCCTATTTTGATGACCTACTTATGCAGACTAACTCGACTCACCCAGATATTTTTAACATCTCAGCCACAACCATCTTTGTAGCCCTAATAGCTCCTGAGTTGGAAATTATTAGGGGAAATGAATACCCCTTTTCTCGGGACTCACTAATTCAATCTAAATTATTTATACAGGTTTGAACTTACCAAAGACAGGTCAAGCACCTACGTAGTCCTAGTAGTTCCTTTGTTGAAAGTTACTATAGATGGAGTGATACCATCATCTTCGGACTTACCAATACCCTGATCCAACCTGGTTGGTCTAAACGAGTTTGAACTCTTCTCGACGATGTATTTCCAACGACAACTCAACTATCTTCGTAGCGCTTGTAGTTCCTGATTTGAAATATGTCGACAGAACATACAGGGGATATGAGAGTGTACATAGTATGCCTTAGATACATTAAAGTTATTTTTTACTTATGCTTTGTTAGGATTTGTAGAATGACATTTTAATCTGATAATACGCCTTATTTGAAATACCAATGTGCTTATTCCAGTTTATAAGATTCAAATACGCTGTTGATAGTAGCGCGTACCGGGAACCCACTTCACTCTTTTCTTGTTGCTTAAATGTATGGTGAAGCTGTAATCCATACTTATGAACATGTGAATTGATTGTTTTAATCAGTCAAGATCAGTATTGTAAACAAATTAATTCTGTGGAGTTCGGTAAATAGTATTTTCATTTTCTTTAAATGTGATTATTTCCTGTACAAAAGTTGGCAATAACTAAACTTATTGTCACATATTGTACGTACATTTGTTTCTATAAATCTCTGGTAGAAAATTTCAACTAAAATGTATTTACAATTTTTAACGGTTAATCATCATTCAATGTAAATGTAATTTAGAAATAGCAAAACTTTAATATTACGTATACCAATTTCGCATTTGTGGTATATAATATGGATCCAATTCCATAAGAGATATATTTTCATCTATCTCATTTATTAGTATTCTATATAATGCCTTTTCTCTCTATTTCATAATATTATTTATAATCTAAACCCTAACTAACAATGTAACAAACTATGTAAATATCATACTAATAGTATTGTTCTTGTACAGAAATCGGAAAACCTGTATACCCATTTCAAATGAGTCAAAAGGCGGAAACTTTTTGTCTATCGTCTTTCGAGACGAGAGTGAGACTAACATGTCGAGACCAAGACCAGAATTTTCAGGTCGAAACGAGAACGAGACTAATGTTAGTCTCGTCTCATCTCGATACCATCCCTACCGTGCTGACCCGGGAAACTCTGTGTGAACAGAAGTTGACTGAATCAAACTGAGTCGTATCAAAGCGTGCCTAGATTGGCCCGCTTCAATATGCGTGCGTACACGAAGCCTCGATCAAAACTTATTACAATTTGGGTGGAAGATCCCTTGCAGAGGAGGTAATTCACTTGCGCCAGAGGAAGAAATGGGCAAGATGGAAGAACTCGGATGATAAAACTAGATTTTAACATTTTGCCTACCAGTGAAAGGTTGTCTGGAGCTCAATCGTTCATGGCTATTTTTCAACATAGTTCCCTTTCAGCACCACACACTTTTGCCATCGGTGCTGCAAATCTATTGTGAACGTCTAGAACTTGTCCTGTGAACGTCTGGCTTCGTCTTGCAATTGTGTTCAATTATAGAGAAATTATTTCTCTATTTGTGGGGGCAAATATTACGTAGACTTTAGGTTTTGTTATTTGGGGGCTAAAGAGAAGTCTACTCGAGCGTAACTCAGATAAAGGTTTGAGCATTCGCAAATACGAGAGGGACGTTCAGCGTGAGTTAAGTGGATATTAGCTTTAATATAATGGTAACTTCTGGGATAGAGTATATTCTAGCTTTAGGAATGAAGTGGATAACAAGATTTTACATTTTCCCTAAAAAGGCGCAGAATCTCAACTCGAAGATTAATGAACAAAATAAAATACAGCACACACCGAAAAGCTATATTCAAATCTAAAATATTCAACAGAGCACACGAATCGTTCAGGCAATGAAACTATTTAAGCACCAATGTTCTAAGAAATCCTTGAAACATACCTTGGAAAATAAAGTTGAAAGTTGTGTTCTTCTAAGACTTGTATCAAAATTGACTGCTTCTTTTAAGATGAGATTTAAACTATTCTGGACTTCCTTCTATGTTTCTTGGCTTCCTTCTAGAGCTGTGGTACATAGTGACAGCATGGACCGGCTGTGTGAGATAGCAGATCGATTGGTCTGTCGGGGTCCTTTATATATGGTCTTGAAGTGACAAAATAATTAGGTTAATATAGTTCATTGCTCTCTTGTTTGTGCGTCTTAGTGCTTTCACGTGACGATCGTATGATGTCTTAAAAATGAACAAAATGGCCGCTTAAAGGAAAGTAGAACAATAGGTCTACGTCATAATTTCCGTAAGTGTGTGTGGTTTGCCGTATATTGCTTTGCTAAAAGGAGTTCGTGTTGAGATTCTCTACCCGCCATCTTTATTATTCTTTAGAATTTACAACAGAATAAAATATTTGTGAAAATAAAAGTTAATTATAGAAATATGATTACAAAAATGAAAATTTAAGAATAAATACAAAATTAATAATGATTGACAATGAGAGGCGATCACATTTGCCGCTCTTTAAAAAATAAATTTTATTCGGATACCCTAGTGGTATCGATAAAATTTATGAGAAAAATGTGTCTCAATAATTTGAGCACACCCTGTATAACATTTATTCTATGAACACTCGGTATAATATTTTGAAAGTTAAATGATATATACAGAAAAGTGAGTAAAATTAACATTGTTATTAGTAATGTGAAAACTATATATACATATGAAACATATTTAAATTTTTCATCGTTTTTTTTCTTCAGTTTTTTTTTTGTAAAGTTTAGAAGTTTGATTGAAGTATAAGCCATAAAAATATCATACAAGAAGGTAAAACATCAAGAAATATACATATAAAACATTAATCAATGATACATTGCGTTTGCTGTCTCGTACTATATTTTATATTGCAACTGTCTGTATTAAATGTTCCTTAGTAACACGTGAGCGTTCAGATAGCTATGTAATGCTAGTATGCAAAAAGGAAGGTCACAATTCTGCAGACCTAAACAAAATTTAGAGATTAAGAAGGTTCGAGCTTGAGATGCGCGTGAGAAGGAAACATTCGCTGGAAGACAGTGAGATTGTTGGCTTGTGAAACACACGGAAGTTGTGCGTCGTATTATAGTTTATAATTGCGATCAAAGTGAATTCTCAACTCTATTCACTTTTTTTTCCCCGTGGTATAAAGTTTCCAGTGAATGTGGGTTTGGTTACATAAAGGTAAAAGTTTTTGTTTCCTTTTTTTTTCTCTCTTCTTCAACATAGTAGGATAATAGTCACAAATTCACTGAGGCACTGTATTTGGTCTATATCTTGGAAAATGTCACTTAGTATTTTCACGATACACAATGTCTAAAATATTGACGTCACTAAAATACGTAAAACATTAATCAATCAATATATGTTCAAAGTTCAAACTTGTCCGATAAGAGTTCAAAACACTATTTGTAGTCGTAAGCACTCAAAATAGTTTCCAAAAGATGTAGTACATTCACTGAGTATATAGTTGTTATAAGGGGATCACTTTTAAAAATATATTTTTTCTTTTCGTTTTTCACTGTCTGGAAGTGTGGGGATAAAACCTTGATCACTAAAATTTTCCACAGGGAGGTAAACTGGGGTTAATTTGAATATGTATTCACAATACATTGAAGATCTAAATTGTTGTCCTGGGTGGGGTTGTTCCAAATTAGGGTTCCTTATGTTCCAAAAGTTCCAATAATTGGGTGGAAGGGGAAGATAACGTCCGTGGAGTACTGTGGCTGGTTGTTGGTGCAACGAACTTGTAGAAAAGTTCTTGGTTCCACTATGAAGTTCTGCGTTGAAATATCCAAACGAGAATTTGGCTGGGTTTTCTCGGGGTTCCGTCTTTCACGGGCAAATTGTAGGTTAAATGTTGATTGTTATTAATTCAGTCTTTCTGCAGCACAATTAACTTGTTTAGATAAAATTTCAATGGTTTTTCAAATGAAGCTTGGCGTATAGCTCAGCATAAGCGTGTTCTCTTTCTCTGTCGGTGCATTTGCTTTGATTTGAAGTAAGCAGTATCTCATTAAAATAATAGAAAGTCAAGTGAATTACTATTAAATTATTATTTTTATCTAAGAAAATGTAAAGGAAGAGAAAGAAAATAGTAAAAGAAATAGAAAATATGATTAAAATAGCAAGTGGTGTCATGAATAAAATATACTATTAAATATAAGTTCCTCTATAAATTGATTAAACTGAAAAATAAAATTAAAAATAGAACAA
>JAGDQP010027864.1:0-10972 GCA_022664845.1 Lepisma saccharinum
TCGTTTGGAAGACTACACTTTATTTTCAAAAGCAAACTTCCAATGTATCTGAAGCGTAAAGTTTATAATCAATGTGTGTTACCTGTAACGATGTACGGCTGCGAAACTTGGACATTGAATGCGCAAACGACTCAAAGATTGAGAGTCACACAAAGAGCAATCGAGAGGTGCATGCTAGGAATAACCAGGAGGGACAGGAAGACAAATGAATGGATTCGCGCACAAACAAAGGTAGAGGATGTAATCAAGACTGCGAAGAAGCTGAAATGGAAATGGGCCGGTCACATAGCTAGACGAACAGATGGAAGGTGGACGACAAATGTACTACAGTGGATTCCTAGAGAAAAGAAACGACCGAGACGACGTCCAAATTTAAGATGGGTAGATGAAATCAAACGTTTTTCAGGAGTTACATGGATGAGGATATCAGCAGACCGAGATATGTGAAAAGAAAAGGGGGAGGCCTTCATCCAGCAGTGGATAGAAAACGGCTGAATATGATGATGATATATATATATATATACACGCCTTGTGGGGTATCGTTGAACAGCTCTTGATGAATAATCAAAAACCAATAAATAGCCTCTCGATAGCGCTCATATAAGGCGAAATTTGAATTTTTGAAGAAAAAAAAACACTTCGAGATCTACCATAGCCTGTAGGCCTACCGAAAGGAATTTTGTAAATAGGAAACGTGATCCTGTAGTATATTCATTTGGGATCAAATTTTGACAGAAATGCATTTCTGAAGTCAGCTTAGTCATAAACTTATTTTTGGTGAGAGATGCATTTTTATGCTTAGTTGATTCAAAAGTCTGGGATTACTCTGTTCTTTTTAAAGCTGTGGAACAGACAGGGGCAAATTTACGCATAGACAACTGCATTTTTATAAAAATAACTATTCAGATCATTTTAAGGAAGCACGCGAATAATTTCATTTTGATTGTTGGTAACATTGATCACAGCGGTCTAAACTGACAATCTAAGTGAATCTGACAACCTAACAAAAATAGTTCTAAGTCTCTAAGTAATAAGCTCACCCGATTTGTACCGATGTTTCATGATTATTGCCCGCATCTTCCACGGATGTGAGACGGCGCACGAGATTTCGAGACGCAGACGCAGATCTTTACGAATAAGGGAGGGGAAACCACTCAGTTACTCCACTGGATTATTTTCGAGAAAATGAATTTGTCCAAAATCATTGATGAATTTGCTTAGCAGAAGGTAAGACGTGAAATTGATAATGAAGAAAGTTGATACACTACACGTATCTTATAACACTCCACTTCAATTCATTCGACATTTGAAGATGAAACTGGAATAAATGTTCTAATTTTCAACTTCCACATATCTCAAATGCAAATAAATGCAGAATCCATAAGTCTGTTTATTTAATTTAACATTTGAAGGTAAAAATGGAAGAATATATTTAAAAAGTACTTGTACTCGAATCTTGTGATCGTGTAAGTTGTACTCTAACGAAAGAATGGTTGCAAATACATACATTGTATTTTCATGTTGACAGTTTTGTCAGTTTAAAATAGTTCCAATAGATCTCGCAAGTTGAATAATCGATATAATGAATAATGAAAGAGGGTGAGCACACTCATTAAAATAGCATTTAATTGTAAAGCTGTAACAAAACAATGATGAACTCTCCCAACGTTTTCACCAACTTATGAACTTTAAGATTAATTTATTTTTAGTCAGTCAAGTAGAGACATACACCCTAAAGTTTCAAAGATTATCCATAGTACATTTTAAGCCTGGCTTCCACACCTGAATACAATCGCATCCAAAGTATACAATAGATTAAATCTCCTAAAACACCTCACAGGTACCACTTGGGGGCCTACAGCCAAAAGCAGTTGTACACACCTATGAAGTTTTCCTACGCCCGTACTTACCTATGGTTTCACCTCCTGGATCTCGACAGCTGTATTTTTCTGTTATAAACTAAAAGCAGTTGTACGACACGCACTACGAACAGTATTCCGCATCCGACTACCCAGCCCAACAGCTGAACTATACGACCAAACACCTTTTCTACATATACTTTATCAATGGAACATCAAAGACGAATACATACGACAACGCCTCGAAGTTCATCATCCATTACACAGTAAAAAAAAATGCCTGTGTTAATACAACAGTTTTCGGTATCTGAACGTGACTACCATGTGTGTGTGTGTTAAATCTACACAACACTTGGTGTTGATAAGACATCAAGGGTTTGCCTGTCGCCATCTTGATCACTTGCTTTCATAGAGATGGAACATATTCTCAGTGAATGGGAATTCTGATCCTTAATTGACAAATGGAAAAGTGACTAAAGAATTACATAAGTCGTGCGAGTAACTTCCTTTATGTTTGGGGTTCAGAAATATATTTTTAATCCCTATACTGTTTCAATGGCGTGGAGTGCGCGCCACGCGAAGTTAATGCTGTTGATACTCAGTTAAGTGATTACAAGAGATTGTTGTTCAATCATTTAGTCTTAGTTGAACGGAGGGAACTTAAGTGAGCCGAGTGTTGTGCTAAAGCTTTTTGCGCATTTATCTGAATAGTTTTTTTTCTATATTTTATTTTGTATTCTTTTTTTACGAAATAGAAGCTCTATGTCTTCGTTAAATGCGGTAACGCCATCCAAAGTGAAACGTCAAAATACGGTGAGGTTGGATTTTTCAACCAGATATTCTCGAATTGCAGATGTGGTTAGTTCAGACTTTTTCTTTGAATACGGATTACTTGATTAGTTTGGAACTCGACACATATACTCGTTCGGTTTATTTGAAGTTCATATCTTTGGTTCTGGCTGAGAAAATCGTTAATCGACAAAGTTGAATATTTGGAGACGATCGAGCATATACCAGTTTCTCTTGTAAATGAACAAACTGCCGTCATTATATTACATCCTTTACCTATCGAAGTAACTTATTTACAAGTTGCTAATTATATGCAAAAATACGGAACAGTTAATCGTGTGATACAAGATGTTTTTAGTCATCCGTGCCCGTTACAGGTATATTCCGGACAGGCCCGTAGCCAAGGGGGGCCTAGGGGGACTTAGCCCCCCTAAATTTTTCCTAGCCCACTACCAGTACTTTGCAAACATGTATGAAAATAAAAAGTCAAACATATACTTGATAAAATTTTACTAATTTTCTATAGATGCTCTTAAATGTATATTATTGGTACAAATTTGTATTTTATACAGTATATCGTATTCCATTATTATCGAAGCGAATGTAACTTTTATAAATAAAAAATCAGCACTTTATACTTACAAGGAAGGGTACCCAGGTGTAACACGCCGATTGTGATAAGATTGCACAGACATAGAGAACATCGAAAAAGAAGCGACACGTATTTTTTTATATCGGCCAACAACCGTATTGAAAGGGTCAAATAGGGGCATAAACATGGGGTCAAAATGAGATTGTGTGGAATATTGCGAGAACGAGAAGAGATATCGGAAAAGGTTAAATGTACGAAATACTACCCATAGTCGACGCAAGGCAATGAGGTAGGACGCACCTATGCGAAGAAAGCAGAACATCCGGAAACGGACCAATCACACATTTCCGGATTTTCAACATTGCCACAATGTGCTACGGAAATGAGTGAAGAGGGTGGCAAGGAGCAGGAAGAAAGAAGAAACGAAAACGGAAAATACGTGTTTTTGCTTTGGGTGCATACTTCGCCCGTATGCGAAAGAGACGCAGATTCATCTCAATGCACGAAGATGGGAGAACACTCAGGAAGGATGCAAACGCCGTGTGTAGAGGCAGCCAGCGAGACAGTACAGCACAGTGCGTTGCATATATATCAGAACATCAAGTTGATTTTTTTAAATTTGAATTTATTTAAGGCCTTTAGGCAATTATGGCTCAGGCCGGATGGATGATGATGTGATGAATTTTTGGAATGAAGAAACTGGGAGGAAACGGGAGGATCTCGAGAAAACCCACGCACACGGTGTTTTGTTCACCACAAAACATCAAGTTGAGTTGTAGAAAGAACTCATATATAAAGGATTGCAAGGTCAGATGACATAGTACGGCATAGTAAGTGCAGGTACTGTAAGGAAAGAAAGAGGAAGTTGACGTTGGAATTTCACTCTGGACGCTGTCTGGCTCTGCGAGGCGAGAAGCATATCACAGCAACAATGCAATCTCTACCAGCCATCACACATAGCTACACAATACAGCATGTCATATCTGCCAGTGGAAAGTTGCTGTCGCCCATGCTCATAGTCTTGAAAGAGCTTCATGGTACGTTTGGGCCACGGATTCAACAAACAATGTTCCACCCACAAAACCTATACATTTGTGCATCATCATCTTGGAAAGTGACAAAACAAATCATTAAGACGTGGTTCCAATCGGTGTTCCTTCCACAGGTCAATGAGCTAACGGTACTGTTAGTCGACTCGTAGACGGGTTATGATCGAGCCGACTTGGCAACAATAATGCCACTGAACAGGCAGTGCAACATTATGACGATACCTACACGCACAACTGGGTTAATACAACCTCTGGACGTGTATGGTGTCAGAGTTTGGAAGAACTTCGTACGCAAAGTATCTGATGCGGTACGCCTTCAGCAACTCAACATCAATCTACACAGCAGAGACAATACCCTGACACATCAATCCCTTGTGCATAATCAACTGTCGTTTCCACGGTACATACGTGTATTCTAATACGCGTGCTTTCGTTCTGGATATTTTTTAACACGACCAGAGTACTTTCCAAATCCAGTGGAGTTTTGTTTTCATCAGTTGACGTCATTGGTCTGCGCAGCAGAGTGGCAGAACCCATCCATCATCAAGTGATCGTGGTGACAACGCTGTTTTTGTTTGAACGATTTCTGGCTGAAATATCATTTTTGAGCGACTTGTTTCCAGCATACACCCCTGCACACTATTATGTTGTACGCGAATTTTCGTAGTGATGTCATGTTGATACTCGTGCGTGGTACTGATATTACTGATGCTGTTTATCTTATATATGTGGACCACCTGTTATTATATTTTACTGTGCAATGCATATTTGTTTTTGTTATTACTATTGCCCAAACACATTTTCGTTTCCAGCATGCATCTATCTCATCGTTGTTCCCATTACGTGATATATGCCACTCACTGTACAGTACTGTCTCGCTGACTGCCTCTATACACGGCGTTTGCATCCTTCCTGAGTGTTCTCCCATCTTCGTGCATTGAGATGAATCTGCGTCTCTTTCGCATACGGGCGAAGTATGCACCCAAAGCAAAAACACGTATTTTCCGTTTTCGTTTCTTCTTTCTTCCTGCTCCTTGCCACCCTCTTCACTCATTTCCGTAGCACATTGTGGCAATGTTGGAAATCCGGAAATGTGTGATTGGTCCGTTTCCGGATGTTCTGCTTTCTTCGCATAGGTGCGTC
The DNA here is from genome assembly GCA_022664845.1 of Lepisma saccharinum. NCBI lineage: Eukaryota > Metazoa > Arthropoda > Insecta > Zygentoma > Lepismatidae > Lepisma > Lepisma saccharinum. The sequence goes on from JAGDQP010027864.1 coordinate 5,433, forward strand.
CTACCTCATTGCCTTGCGTCGACTATGGGTAGTATTTCGTACATTTAACCTTTTCCGATATCTCTTCTTGTTCTCGCAATATTCCACACAATCTCATTTTGACCCCATGTTTATGCCCCTATTTGACCCATTTCAATACGGTTGTTGGCCGATATAAAAAAATACGTGTCGCTTCTTTTTCGATGTTCTCTATGTCTGTGCAATCTTATCACAATCGGCGTTTTACACCTGGGTACCCTTCCTTGTTAGTTTTAGAAGTACTTTCTCCATAGCAAATTTCAGAAAAGGTGCCCTTGACGACCCCTTTCAAAGTTGCAAACTAATTTTGCAAGTTTCTTATCAAAGAAATCTTACAAAGTAATATTCAAACGCGAAGTAACGTCTTGTGATAATAAAAGGGCATTGTTAGACTATCAAGTGCGGTTCGGAACGTGCATGCAGTTTTATATATATATATATATAATTAGAGAAGTGAGATATGTTTTCCAGTGTCACCTGAAGATAGTTTCATTTAAAAGAGACTATTCCTTCAGCATACCAAGTGTATCGGTTAATAATGCGTTGTTTTTTTTTGTTGTTTTTTTATAGATGGCGTTGGCTTGGCGAGTGCATTGGATTTGCTGTGTGATATGTATGCTACTTTTGTAGTAATAACAAGCCTGAAAACCGGATAAGTCAAATGGTACGAAGGTGTTAAGCTCATAGATATTTTGACGCTGACACACGGCGAAGTTCGTGCCAAAAAAAGAGCATTTCCGGGACGTGTTACTCCATTAATTCATTTTGAAGAAAAGTGTTGCTGCAGGTTAACGCGTACAGCAGGAAGCTTATTGTGAACATGCCCCATCTCAAGATACGTGTGAACGCTGGTTTAAACGCTTTAAGAGTGGTGATTTTTATGTTGAAGACAAGGAGCGTCCAGTTCAAACGAAAAAGTTTGAAGACCTACAATTGCCAGCATTATTGGAGGAGGGTGTGTGTCGGACTCAAAAGCAACTTATAGAACGATTAAACGTTGCTCAGCAAAGAATTTATGATCGTTTACAAGCAATGGAAAATTTTTAACGGAAGACAAATTGCCACATCGCCTGACCGAAAGAAAAATGATAAAGATAAAAGTGATAAGTGAACTCTTGCTTCAAAAGCACCAAGGAAAGTACTTTGTGCATCGACTAGTGATTGGCGATGAAAAAGGGTGTATTTTTAGAATCCCAAACGCACAAAATCATAAGTCGATCCAGGTCAACCATCAACATCTACTGCAATTCCAAATCGCCTCTGCAAGAATACGATGCTCTGTGTTTGGTGGGATCATGAGCGTGTGCTGTATTCTGATCTATAGTGATCGCTACCGACAATATATAATCAATTTACATAACGCGTTGAATGTCAAACGACCGCAATGGGCCACAAGACACGACAAAGAGATTTTGCTTCGCATCATCACACACATCAAAACCCGTTAAAGACAGCTAAAGGATCTTGCCTGGGATATATTAACTCACCCGCCGTAATCATCAGATCTTGCTCCTTCATATTATCATTTGTTTCGATCGATAGCACACGCGCTGTCTAAGCAGCTCCTCACAACGTACGAAGGAGGAAAAGTGGATCTTTGAATGGTTTCCCTCCAAACCAGCGAAGTTCTATTGGGACGGTATCCACAAATTACCAGAATATGGGACAAGTCTGTAGCTAGTGATGGACATTATTTTGAATAAAGAACTCATGTCTCTTCAACATATCTTGTTCTCTTTGCTTCCAAATCCGCATTATTATCCGGTACACCTACTATAAAAATATACTCTAATAATAAACATTGGAGTATTCACTTCCATAAATTAGCAGTGTTCCAACACCATCAACTTAACTAATTTGTTTAATAAAAAGCACAGCTAACACAGCAAAACTCTCTGGGATCATTAATTCAATTCCTGCATGGGAATAACAATTGAAACCCTCACAGGAACTCGGAAACTTCCCCTAAAAATATAGGGATTATTTAACATATAAAAGCACAAAAACACCTTAGGCACCATGGGAGTCTTCAACTCCTTTCAAAAAATACACAAAAAAGTTTGAGAAAATAAACATTAAAGGAACAAAATTCCATACTGCTTCCAGAAACAATAATATTTGGCTTGTAAGAGGCAGCCGGACAAACGCCACAATGCGGAATCCAACCTATCGTGCCTAGAAGCAGCTGAGCTTAAAAAAATTGTTTATTGAGTTCCAGAATTATTCATGAGGCACGAAGTCCTTTTAACTAGAGAAGCTACACAAGTAGTTTCAACTGAACGTACTACACATATCAGCCCAAATATAACAATCTTCCCACAAAGAAGTGAAAGGAAATGCTGATTGAATTCCAAGGAGGCGGGGTTAGATTCTCCAATGATCAGACTATAAGAAGTAGGTTAAGTCAAATCACATGTTGGTTTGGCAACCGAAACTGTAGGCTAGTATCGAAACCGACACTGGTTCTCTCGATTTAAATAGAGAAATAGATGGATTATCCTAAACTTTAGCTATCATAAGTTTCTGGAAATAATAATGCCAGATTTGTAGATCAGTTATGAATAATAGTGTGATAATTTTGCGTAATATATTGTAACCTCACATATCCTGGCTGGGAATAGCCAAAAACTGTAACCACCACAACCCAGGAATAGCAATAGGGTCGCCAAGAGCCTAGAGTACCCACGCAACACATCTGACTACACTCTAGCTCCAAACATTTTCTACACCCCAGGCGAGCGGCGCAGAAGTCTTCCAGATTTAAGATTATCTGGGAAAGAGGATTCCAGATCTTTGTGATTGCTGCTAAAAGACAGTAAAGCTGTACGAGGGAGGAAATACCGATAAGGCGACACCTCCAATATTTTTAATTAGATCGTCGGTTCATACTTTGAAGTACCAGCAGGTTCAGATTAGCGGTAGTCAAAGAAAGAAACGAAAATCTGTACTTGGGAATGATTTCATACGATGATACGCATAACAATTCATGTGTGGCTCAAATTGCATCTCACATTGAAGAATCTACTACAGGGTGACAAAAGACCATGTCTTACCTTTACCTTAGTATGGCCCACACCTGTAGTCTGGAATCGCAATTCCTGAAATAAAAACGACTGAACACAACGAACGGCGGGCAAAACCTAACGTAAACGTCGTGTCATTATCTATTGCAAATGCAAATAATCTCTTCACACATATCACTTAATGGAGTCACTTTATATATCATAACGCTGTATCTGCAGAATTCAATATATAGTTCCTTTCCCAATGTTTCACATCACAGCTGACGAAAGAATCCTACCACTGGTCTACAGATTTACGAACCAAACCTAATCTAATTAAAACGCATCTCTCAAAACGTTAGGATGACCGAAATAGAGAAATAAATTAGTATCAATCGCTTTCAAAATTCACTTAATTATGGATAACGTAGTTAAATTTAGATGAATATCATAGTAAACGTTAATTAAATCACCGCACAACACAAAAAATATCACACACTCTATATCGTTACTCAACTAATACCTTGCGTAATACCTACTTAACTGAGAGGTTATATATAGACTATGTTCTTTGAAAAGAAACTCAAAGTGTTTGAGGAAATATAAAGATTTCAAAAATTCAATTTATTCATCTGATTTTACACAATATTAGCTTTCGGAGGTAATAATTTCATTAAGAACAGAATAAAGCTTGTGCTGTCGAAATCAAACAAATTCGTATTTTCTATCTTATACACATTATGAATTAATTAAGAGAAAACGAAAGTTGGCTTCGCAGATATAAATGTTCATAATTTCTATAATAATTAAGAACAGCGTCTTCCTTCGAAGCAGGTGCTTGGCTCAAAGCTCTACCTTCGCCCCCGCTCGGCCTTCACCCCAGTAATGAATGTTTCCGAATAGCAGTTGGAATTCGCCTGGGTGCAGATATTTGTGAGTCACAAATGTCAGCCATGTAAAAATGAAGTAAATAAAAAAGGATTACATGGCCTTTCTTGTTTCAAAAGCGCAGGTAGACATCCTCGTCACTCGAATGTTAATGACATTATAATGAGAGCACTAATCTCAGCTGGCATTCCTACAGTACGAGAACCTACTGGATGTAGCAGAACAGACGGTAAAAGACCAGATGGGATGACTCTGTTACCCTGGAAGAGAGGCAAAACGTTAATTTAGGACTTCACTTGCTCAGACACGTTCGCTCCTTCCAACCTCCCTTTTTCCTCAATCCAGGCGGGAAATATCGCCAGTAGAAAAGAAGCGGGAAAAAGAAGAAAATATAATAACCTTACACAGAACTACCATTTCATACCCATTGCTATCGATTCCAGTGGTTCATGGGGGAAAGAAGGCCTCAACTTCATAAAAGAAATAGGTAAGCGTATCACAGAATCATCTGGTGATGATAGAGCAAGCACCCTTCTTATCCAAAGAATATGCATGGCAATTCAACGAGGTAATGTAGCTTCAATCCAGGGAGCCATACCCAAAGGCAAGGAATTAGATGAGATATTCCTACTGTAATTTTGATTTATTTGACGGAATGTTTGTAACTATCCAAGTAGGTAACCGTTAACATGAAGCCTACCGTTGTAGCAGATGAAATGTTTCCTGAAGGATCTGGACCATACATGGAGATGGAAGAGGTAGGAGGTTCTGATGGCCCTGTTTGTGTGTTTGGCGGCAAATGAGAAAGCAGTTCATACAGACTTTTTCAATGATTTCGAAGACATAGTTGATGATGACGATCTGCAGTGATTGTGATGGTGGCCTTCCGAATCTTCTGAACTTAATTTCTTTGCCAGAAATTATGTTTCTATACATTTATATTTATTAATTAAGAAGCTTTAAAATGAAATTTCATTGTTTCTGTGATCCAACAGATTAGAGTTAATGTAAAAATGCCAGTCCAGCTCATGTGCTGTTCAAGTTTTTGTTTTGTATGGTAAAATTAATTGGAATGAAATGTTAATTAATAAATTTTGCTGAAATCTTCACGATATAGTCCTGAAACATTACTATTTCATTTGGAAAAGGTTTTACCACATTATTTCATACAGAATTCGAGCTATTACACAAAACATACCTTGACGAAAGAAACCAGATTGCCTTAAAGCAGGCGTGCGTTATGACAACTGATTACTACGTTATACAAATGAATCTTTGAATAAATATTGGAGTATGCAATAATAATGTTATAAATGTGACAATTAAACGGAGAATAGTGGCTGTAGTTGAAACCAATATTAAATAATCATTTTGAGGTTTTAAATTTAGAATTAAAGTCAAAATTATTAAAGACTGCATGTAAAAATGGTCGAACAAACATTGTCGTTAGTTTGACTAATCGCGGTGATATGTGGTAGTTGTTAACATTGCTAACCGGGAGTTTTAAATATAATTGGAAACTGGGAGACTAAAAGTTGGCAATTGATTACTAGAATCGAACGACCCGATACTTAAAATGTAGGAATTCGGTTAATAGCGGCCCCATACTGAATTTAGCACATGTTACCCATA
>JAGDQP010027864.1:11372-24608 GCA_022664845.1 Lepisma saccharinum
ATACTTCGAAATTTCATATTTCAATTTTTAACATCTTTTTTCTTACAGAACCTCAAAATCGCTGATTTCGCAATAAACTCTTGTTCCTGTACAGCATGCTGACGTTTTGTGACACGCGGATCTCGGCTGCATGCACTGCCGTACGTGTTGATACTCCCCTCGATTCAGTCGCGTCGCTGCGCCAAGAATCCCACGGCAGGCCGCGCATCGAACTTGAGGAGTTTGGAGGAACTGCATCCTTTTATCACAACCAGAATCTGCAGGGCACTGCGCCCCATAATTCAGATGCAGATCTCTCCAGAGCGCTGCGTCCGAATGGGGAAACTTCCACATTCTGCCTGTATAACATGCTCCTGGCAGTGCTAACGTTTGTGACGAGTAAAACTTAGTGGGACACGCAGGAGTATTGGAAGTTGGCGCGAGGAACTAGGCTCATCCATATTCCATTTCACCACTTTTTAAGGTTGAAGGAGTTGACTGGACATTTTGCACCCCTGGTGCTTTTGTTCGTATTTTGCAGCTTTCTACACTTGTGTAATTTATATGCTTACTTCGCCCCATTGGGGCGCTGCCCCCAGAATTCCACGACGGCCTCGCTGGGGCGCACCCCTTTATCGCAATCAGGCTCCCGCTGGGAACTGCACCCTAGTAGGGGAGACGAGCCGAATTTATTCTAACGTACTCGTAATGGTACACCTTCATACCAAATTTCGTTTCTCTAGCTTCAGTCGTTATAAAGTGGGGCTTAGGTGGGCATTTTAGATAAAAGATGGACACATTTTTAACGTTTTCTTATATTTTCGTGACATACTCGTGATGATACACTGTCATACCAAATTTCATTTCTCTATCTCAAACTATGTGAAAATGGTATTTCAGCTGCCATTTTGAATCAAAGATGGTGAATTTTTTAAAACGTTGTTATGTTTTTCTAAACTACTTTGGATAATACATCATTATGTCAAATTTCGTGTCTCTGGCTCAAGCAGTGTGGAAAATGGATTTATGACGTTCGCCATTTTGGATCCAAGATGGCGTCTTTAGAGATATTTTGTAATATTTTCATAATCTACTAATAATATTGTACTGTCAAACTAAATTTCGTTATTCTAGCGCCAGCCGTTTAGGCTGTGTCTTCTTTAAAATTTTAGGGTTGGCGGCCATTTTGAATCCAAGATGGCGACTTTTTCAAATTTTTTAAAAGTTTTCTTAATTTGCTATTAATGATGTAGTTTCATACCAAATTTCACTGTTCTAGCTTTAGTCGTTTAGGCTGTGTATTCTTTGAAATTTTAGGTTTGGCGGCCATTCTGAATCCAAGATGGCGACCTTTTCAAAATGTCGGAATTTTTCCTTTATCTACTTATCATCCTCTACCTTCATACCAAATTTCATGTTTCTAACTTACTCCAAACACCCTAAACAATATGAGTGAGTGAGTGAGTGAGTCAGTCAGTGAGTGAGTCAGTTAGCCTAAAATGTGCAATTTCAGGGGTCCACAACTAGAACATAGTTTGAGATACAAATATGAAATTTTGTACATCTGCACAAATTTATCATATCTCCTTAACGGCAAAAGCTCATATTCCTATCTTTAACATCTCCTTTCTTACGGGGCCCCCAAATCGTCGATTTTGCCATAAACTCTTGTTCCTGTATAACATGCTTCTGGCAGTGCTGACGTTTTCTGACGTGAAGAACTTGGCTCATGCACGACATCGGAATATTTTTCAGTTTAGCTAAATTTTGCGTATATATTTACCGATTTGTAGTTAGGGCTCAGGAAATACAAACAACGGTAAAGCGCACACATCCATCCTTCGGGTCGGTAAAAATGAAACTAAAACTAACATGGCGGAGACAGAAGTTCTCCCATCAACCGGAGAATAATGCTGATTCACACCAATCATCAAGAAACACAACGCCAAGCATTGACTAGGATCCAATCAAAATTAAGCACTAAATCCAAGTCAATCCTTCGTGACTAACGAAAACCTGAATAGATAAAGACAGAAACCAAAACGGAAAACTAAAACGAAACAAGTCCAAAGCGTGACTAAAACCAAACATAGAGAAAAATATAGGGAGAGCACGAAAGGAAACAGAAGATTACAAAGAAATAAAAGGGGAAGAAAAATAGAAATGGAACAGCAACTAGGCTGTTACATTCCTCCCAGAGTCAGGAAAAGAAATGAAATGAATGGAGAAGACCTTCCTCAACTCATTGAATTTCTTCTCAATAAAACTGGATATACCAACAGAACACATCCCACTGTGTTCTCTGCAATCATGCCTTATCGGAAAAAGTTATGTGCGATATTTGCAGCGATATAATGCAATATATATATACAGGGTGTTGTAAAGCAAAACCGACATACGTACCTCACGAAATTCCTGATGTGGAAACAAGAGAAAAAATTATAGACCATCGAGGATGCTCAAATGCTTCGTTTCGTCACTGTAGGGTTTCGAAAGTGTGGGAAAATGAACTCTAAAGCTTGATAGTTCCAATATTAGTAAGAGTAGAACTGAGGCAGCATGGCACCCTCAAAGACTTGAGACCTGCTCTATCCAAACTGTATATTCTAAAATTATTTAATGGATGCGTAAGAAATGCCCAAAGGAAGTAGGGGATTCCCAGACATTCTCTGGAGTAAATGTGGATAGAAATGAGCGCGAATAAGACGACCTTCCGTATGAATACAGATGATAAACGTAATCACTGGCATCTAACCCGGCAATTACAGTCTTTTTACTGATAGAAAGTACAGCAAATTCGCTTAAATTTATGTCACTTACCCCTGCTTGTTATGTAACCACGCATTTAAAAAAAATATATAATAGTTAAGCAAAAGAATATGTTTGATATATCGACTAGCTCCCAGCCCTAAATTTTATCCAGCCCCCCCCCCCCTAAGCTTTTCGACTGGCTACGAGTCTGATTCAGGAAAACGTAAAGTGGTTATGTCGCCTTTAAAAAGTCAAGTGCCGCCTATTATGAGCATACACTGGTATCGTTTGACTGCTTTTCACTTGGGGGATGGCGAATCAATGCTTTAGATGTCATAAATTTGGGCATCTTGTTGCTGAATTTGACGTCACAAATACACGTGAAATGGGGAAACAAACAGAAGATGGAGTTAGACGTCCACCTGACGATAAACAAGTTGGAGGATACGTATTCTCTATGGAAGAGTTTCATTTATTAGCGGGGCCATGTAATCTACTAGATACTACAAGCGAACAAACAAAAGATCATCGGAAAGAGTTTTGAATGCCAGCAAGTGTAGAAGTAGTTAGTGATGTCCACGGTAATGAAGAAGCATTGTGTTTGAAATCCCAATTGTAAATAGCTGAGGTTAACGAATCAAAACAAAATGACTTAAGTGCTTCATCTAAAGTTAGTCTGCTTGCCAATGAAATCTTATCAGAATCAATGAAAGTGAGTGAATCCTCTACAGTTCGTGATATAGTGGATAAACACGGGTGTTCCGAGTCTCAGTTCCAGGACGTAGGTGACAGTTTTGAAAGTTCTTCGTCAAAAAAAGACAGTAATAGTACTAACTTTTCTAATGCTAATATGGAAGTCAATACAAAAATAATAAATACTGGTAAACAAGAAAACAACCGCAATAAGCCACATAATTCCCCGTTTGATCAGGTGAAATTAAAAAACGGACATCAAAGTGACATAGTCGATACTTCTGCTATGTCTACAAGGCAATGTCCTTGCAGGTTAAACACAGTTTCAGGTGATTCGCAAGTCGTGGAAGTGGAAGGGGGAAACGAGCAAAAAATAAATTAAAGATCATTTTGTGTCTGCTCACAAACAGTGCACTTTTGTTTATTAAAAAGAAATTCTATACAAAATGTGTTCGAAGTATGGGTGGAATTTTATAAATTTGCAATTTCATGGTACATCTAAGTGTAACTTATAATAAAGGTAGTACTTGCAAAGTGTCTGAACATACATTCACCTTTTCATCGATTAATTTTGTGAGTGGTTTTTCAACAACAAAGCAATTAGGATAATAAAAGTATTTTCGCAATTTCTCAATTGACGTGCTTTTTTTCTGCAAGATGTCACAAGTTTTGAATTCAAAATTCCTAATTATGAATATCTTTAAAATTCTATTAAAAACAATGGTCAAGGTGTAAGCGTACTTCATTGCTCTGATGTAAGTCCTTTTAATTTAGGATTACATCCTAATGGATGAATATTATCCTTCTGTTATAATAATGTTCTGTTTGAAATTTTATGCTCCTAGCGAAGCTCGAAATCGGTTGAAGCGAGAAACAATTTTTTTCTCAAGAGTTAACAACCTTTCTACATTTTCGGCAAATACCGATTCTTTGTATTGGTGACATGAACTCTTCGCCTTTTCATTTCATGACAGTGAACCAGGGAGGAATTTTAGTCCTAGTTTAAGTAAAGTGTAATTTACTTGATGTGTGAAAGCTCTTGATAAAAGAACCTGACTTGGACATTCTATACAGCTTCTAGTAAACGATGCAACGATATGGTTCTTGTTTCACAAACATTGGCTACTTTTGTAACATATATTAAATTAGTACAAACTTGTTTTTCAGGCCATTTGTAACTAATTTTCAAACTAAAAATGAGTCCTGTTAAACATTATCGGCCTACGTATATTTGGAGGTTCAACGATGTTTACTTGACTTCAGATGATTACATACAGCTTATTAATTTAACATGGGAACAATTGAAAATAAGAAAACACAGAATGCAATCTTTATTACATTGATGGATATTTTGTAAACAAAAACTTGCTTATGTAACCAGAGGGTTTGCTGCACAAAGCAATAAAATAAAAAGAGAAAAATATTTTTACAGTTTTAAAATTCTACAGGAATATGTCACTAAATTGCAAACAGGTGAAATCAGTGCTTCGTGAGATAAAGTATGTATAAGCTCTACTGTTATCATTATAGAGAAACGAAAATGAAAATATTGTTCTTAGAAGTAGAATAAACACAGAGATACAGAAACAAATTACAAACGTAATTCATGTTCACAAAGAAAAACAAAGGGTTCATAAAGTCTTTTCTTCATGATGGTGGGTGTATTTATAAGGGAGAGGAAGTTTATGAAAAATATTTTTCTTTCTTGTTATAAGCATTATTTTGAAATAGAAGACGAATATAATCTTTCGAATAACTTTATGTTTGATATTAATCCTGTTTTGAGTGCGGAAGTTAACAGAAAATTAATTACTCCCTTTACAACGCAGGAGATAGCAGCTTTAAAAACATTGAATGCATACTCTGTGGGGATTTAGATGGACTGAATCAAGAATTTTATTCAACTTTTAGTAATATACTAATGCCGGGATTATGTGACGTTTTTAATGAATTCTGGTATGCTAAAAGTGTACCTCAGGAATTTACAAATGTATTAGCTGTGCTCTTTTAAAAAACCTCGACATGTCTCTCTAGATACATTACGTGTGTTTAGTTTATGCAATTTAGATATAAAGTTGCTATTCAAATGTATTACCTCACGTCTAATGGATTATACTGATAGGTTGCTACATCATGTACAGGGTGGTCTTGAAGACTCTCCTCCTATTCATATTTTTTCTTACAAATTTGCGGGATATTCATTTTCGTTCTTATAATACTACGAATTAATATGTATTACTTAGTACAGATTTGAAAGTTGCCTTTAATTCTGTTTCATACAAGTATCTTTTTCATTTATTACAAAACTTGGGAGTGCCTTCGACTCTTATTAACATAACAGAAGTTATATACGTATAGAAATCGTATAATGAAGTTAAAACTCAATGGTAGAGTCTCAAAAGAAATGAGAATGTTAAAAGGAGTTCCAAAGGGAGGTACTGAAAACTTTCCTATTTTATTTGTCTTTAATGGCTCTAGTCACAAGAGTCTATAATTTAATACAAAGTGTATCGTGTAACAACTGTTGTTTTAAATTGTTTCCGTATATTGATGATATAAACTTTTGTCATTACTAAAGAAATTTCGTATGTTATTAACCTTTTCCACGATTGTCAAAGAGTAACCGGCATTGATTTAAATAAAAGAAAGTCTAAAATATTGTTTTGAAGAAAATCAATTTAAGGAATATCCATCTCATTTTCCAGTAACAAGTGAACACAAAATTTTAGGTGTATTTTGGTCAATAAATTTTAAGAAAACAATACAACTTAATGAAGCGCATGTATTAGGTAAAATTTGTTATATATTGGCTGGTAATTAAGTATGTAACTCAATATGTCTGAAAGAGATCATTAACATTTAACTATTTAAATAACACCCGGAAGAAAACATCTGCCTCAGATTTCTAGAGATGGACTTTATTTCATATCCCGTGAACAAGTCATAAATCTTATCAATAAACTCCATATAACTTTAGATCTCTTTTAGCGCCACAATAATCTCAATCAAATTACTCGTTTAATAATCTCAATAGTCTCTTTGTATTTCTACACTAAATATCCTATTGTGATCTAACTATAGCTCGAATTATAATTGGCCATAGCTTATTTACCTTCCTCTCATTGACTAATCATAAATATAGCTTCAGTACGATAACCAAAAGAATAATTTTTTGTTAATACATATGTATTAAGTAAATGTTATTACTGGATTCAAATGTTTCCATTTACACATCTTTTGGGGCTAAGATAAATAAATTTATAGGTTACTTTTTATGGCATACACAAAGTATCAGAGTTCATAGGTTGCAACTTACTCTTCCTTACAAAATAGGAGGTCTGGAACTAAAGAATCCTAAAATACAAGATCATGCATTGCGGTTACATCAAATACTTCAAATATTGTGCGAATATTACAAAACATTATCCTTTGGAATGTATCAAATTGTATTATCTCAAATAGATTAATAGAAGCTCCAGTAAATATAGAGAGGTGGAAGCTTTTCTATCCGTATCTTAATGAATTTGTTTTAGATGATTTTGAACACGAAAGTACAAAACAATTATAACTGGAGATATTTTAAAAAACAAACAATTCAAGTACAGGTAACAGAAAAATATCCTAAACAAAACTGGGAAGTTATTTGGAATACTCTAATACGCATCAAATGGGTTAATATTTTTTATTGCAATTGTTATATTTTATTCTAAATTAAATGTACGTAACAGGGCTTTGTTATATAAATATGGCATAAGAACGGAATCAAAATGTTCTCCTTGTGGAATGGATGATACAATAGAATATAGACTGACTCAATGTATCTCTGTAAAGACTATTTGGAATAGTTATCTGTCAATTTTCGGAAGAATTACTGGACAGACCTCTCAAAATCTGCAATTACCTAGGTTAATTTTCTATCCCTATTATACGTATTATTCTCCTAAAAACGTAAATTCTTAATTTGGTTAACTGCAACGAAGTTATATAATTTTGGAACTAAGATACACAGAATCCGAAGCTTTATATAAAAACACTTTGTTGTTAAGGTATTTAGCATTCCAATGATTATAGAACCAGACATTCAGGTTCTTATTATCTGCAATATGGTCAATGGAATAAAAGAAGTCTTGGTTAGATGATGATAATGTATATGTTGCAGATTTGTTTTCTCGTTTCAACTTGTAAACTGTTGCATAGAAAATAAAAACAAATCTTTTAATAAGGTAAGACGCTGAACTTCTAACTCAGCGACCCATGTTCAAATCTCTCTGTAGCCGTAACTTATTTTTCTTGCTCCTAGTACCGAAATCAACACCGTGTGTTGTGTTAACACAAAAACTGGTAGTCACGCTGGAACACCGAAAAGTGTTGAATTAACACAGGTACTTTTTTACTGTGTACTTCTCGACACGATCCATCCAACAACCTCCCTGCATCCCTGAACAACCTAGATACACACACCCCTTTCCTATCTCTTTTCCATTTTCTTGTTAATAACACTTTTTTGTCACTGAACCTGTCTTCATGCACGAACACACTTTTAATCATACTTTAAATATGCTTTCGGATGTTCTCTACTCCTGTCAAGTTGGGTCAAAAGATCACTCTGAACCATTCATAGGCTTACTTGCTAGAAATGAACTTAGCCAAATTCTTTTCTCGCACTTGAAACATGGAAGATTCGCCTATTTCCATCAAACTTCTTATTAGGTCGATTTTCAAGATAAAAGGATTCATGAATGTAATGATATTTGAATCACTTTTCTTTGTTATTGTCTGTTCTGGGTACCTGAATTCTTTGCAAAGATCGATGTCTTTCACTTTGCTGATCTTCTTATAATAATCTTCAGAATTGCGCCTTGACGGCGACAGGCACCCTATCTAAGACACCGTTGATGTAAACTGATATTACACTAACTTGAAATGAATTGACAATATTAATCAAATTAGTCACTGAAGCTGTCACCGGGAAACTGTAATCCTCTAAACCGTCACTTTCAGTGGTTCGTTGTCATCTGACGAGGAGGGTCATATGTTGCCGTTAAGATCCGAATCAAACATAGGGCATCTCATAGAGGATGGTGAGATATAGAGAATGCCAAAATTTAAGTTGCGATGAACAAGAGGGAGCGGAGCTACGTGGAGCGAAACCTCGAAATTTACAGAAGTTAAATAAAGGATATTATATCCATGGTGATTCAGAATAAAGATGAGACTTTCGGGAGATGATTCCTGACATCGAAAGAGGTAAAAATTACTATGAACATGGGCGAAATTCCGCTTTGTTTTGGAGATACAGCATTTCCAAATTTGAGCTTAAAGTCGACACCTGGCAATAGGAAGAAATGAATAATAATTCTCAATAAGCCAGAAACGACTCATTGAATGAAAATTCCGTTTGCGGAAATTTGTTTCTAGCAAGAAGGTGGATATTAAAAGTGAAAACACTATGCCAGCGGTTTTTCAATGTTGCCAACCAAGTATAACGTTTATTTTTCAAATCGCACTACGTCGTGTTATTGGATATTTGACATGTTCTAGGGATGATAATGAACATAATTAAAGCACACACCACAGTGCTGCAAACTATGGATCAGACCGAAAGATTTTCCCAATCTTATACAAACTACGGGTTAGTCGATTGAAACCGTACAGCTTATTTGCTCGACCTCTTTTAAAATAATAATAATAATAATAACTCTATTTTGTGCACATGTTACACAGTTATATAAGGAGAACATACGTTACGGAGTTCCAGATTTGCAAATTGGGGATAAACAATACTCGTGCGCGCTTTAATAATATGTTTACCAAAGCGCACACGAGTATTATTTATCCCCAATTTGCAAATCTGGAACTCGGTTCAAATTCAAATATCAAAGTTAAAATTTTTATCGTATGTTCTGTGTGACATGTGAACAAAATATAGAATTTTATGTTTTATCCCACCAGAGATATCGGATCTCCAATACACATAGAATACGAATTTTTGGATTTTCAAAAATTCATCAAAAATTAAAGAATCATATATCAACCTTCATATATTGTATACATTCAATATACTTTAATGCGTAATAGTGTATAAAAGATCAACGTTAACATTCAATCCCTTTCGTGCTAAAAAGCAGCCTTTATACAGGAATTTCTCCTGTTTTGGCAATCACATTTGGATACCATTTTGAGTACTTCAATTATGTTTTAGGCTTTTCACACAGGGGGATAAAATTATTAAGCAGGCTTCAAAGGAAGAAATGTTTTTTTGTTTGAATGCCCTATGATACACCAGTACGGAGATATTTCTTTTTTTTTTTTTTGGAAACGGCTGCAAAAACGGCGGCCATTAATTAATCGATGGAGATAGAAATAAAAGAATATCCGTTTTAAACTAGTCTTATAAAAGGAAAATAAGTATTATTATTATTAGTAGTAGTAGTATTGTTATTATTATTATTATTTTAAAAGAGGTCGGGCAAATAAGCTGTACGGTTTCAATCGACTAACCCGTAGTTTGTATAAGATTGGGGAAACCTTTCGGTCTGATCCATAGTTTGCAGCACTGTGGTGTGTGCTTTAATTATGTTCATTATCATCACTAGAACATGTCAAATATCCAATAACACTACGTAGTGAGATTTGAAAAATTTAAACGTTATACCTGATTGGTAACACTGACAAATGGTGGCATAGTGTTTTCACTCCTAATGTCCACCATCTTGCTAGAAACAAAGCAGTACTGCGCATAAGAGCCGTTTTCTGCCGCTCAATCGATTCTAACGAAAGTTTGTATATAATAACTAGGCTATAAGCCTAATCTTTTGTACATACCACTTCCGGTTATCATGCAAAACGCGTCCAAAAATCACCACCTCTGGATTCTAAATTTTATAGTGTTGTTCAAAATAAATCGTAATATCTCAACAATGGCATAAGCTATCAAACCCAAGTTTCGTATGGAACGTGCTAATATAATGAGCATATTACAGTGTAAACCGAAAGTCTATATCTTTAAGCGTTTTGGATATAAAAAATAGTTTCCTTATGTAAACGATAAATTTTCGTTATAAAAAATCCACTTTTTTCAGGAAATTGTGTTGTTTAACCATCAGCCGCCGCTAATTATAAAACCATACTTCGCTCAAATAATCTCCATATAATGTAGAAGAACATATCAAAAAATCATTTTAACTGATGGAGGCTGATAGCTGGAAGAAACATTTTATACTCTAAAGATGTATCTTTGCGGATTCTAATTTTTATAGTGTTGTTCAAAATAAATTGTGATATCTCAAGATTGGCGTAAGCTATCAAATCCAAATTTCCCATGGAAAGTGCTAATATAATGAACATGTTACTATGTAAACCAAAGACTATATCTTTAACTGTTTTGGAAATAACAATTAGTTTTCTTACGTAAACGTTCAATGTTCGTTATAAAAAATTTTCTCAGGAAACTCTATGATGTTTATCCGTCAGCCCCACTAGTTACAAAACGATACTTCGCTCACATAATCACCATGCAGTGTAAAAGAACATATTCAAAAATAATTTTCTAGTTGATGGGCTGATTGCTACAAGAAACATTTTATGCTTTACATTTCGAAGTAAATGTTTGAAATTCAGGTGAATAAACTATCACATATCTGAAAGTTAATTAAGATATCCAAACCAAATTTTGTGTGTCAAGTACGGATATTATGAACACATCACAATAAGAATTTCTAGTTGATATTCCGAGTCGTGTTTGAAGTAGAAAATATTTGCTATATAAGAACGACTAATTTGTCGCATTGGAAACGCATTTTAGAGGAAAAACTGTGTTGTGTAACTATGAATCGCCATTTATTACATAAGTAATACTACGCTGAAATAAGTGTCATTTGATTTAGAAGCGTCATACGAAATTTGGATTTGATAGCTTACGCCATTTCCGAGATATCACAATTTATTTTGAACAACACTATAAAAATTAGAATCCGCAAGGATACATCTTTAGAGTATAAAATGTTTCTTCTATTAGCGCTCATCAGTTACAAAGTGACTTTTGGATATGTTCTTCTTCATTATATGGAGATTATTTGAGTAAAGTATCGGTTTGTAACTAGCGGTGGCTGATGGTTGGATTTTTATAACGAAAATTGAACGTTTACTTAAGAAAACTAATTTTTATCTCCAAAACGGCTAAAGATATAGTATTTTGGTTTACACTGTAACATACCCATTATATTAGCACTTTCCACACGAATTGGATTTGATAACTAACGCCATTCTTTAGAATGCCAAGGAATATAATACATATGGCATATTCAGAATCCGAAGTAGTAGTCGAGACAACATCGCATTATTATTATACATCATTCATTATCCATTGTTATCCCCAACAACAATTGTCAATCTAAGAAATATGCTTGCAAACTTGCTCAACAAAATAGAATAGTTAATGTCCAGATTTCAATCTTTATTCATAGCAGCATATCTGGAAATCCAGTAGAAATCCGAGCTAACAAACATACATCGCCATAAGAACAATTATCATTATTACAATAAATAATTCGAAGTATTGTTGAACCTCAATTACACAATACAATATCATAAATATTTACCTAACCATCCTCTATCAGATGCACTATGTTTGATTCGGATCTTAGCGACAACATATCGTGACCCTCCCTTGTGAGATTCACATAAACTCTTGGTCCTCATAGGTCGTTGGTCAGCAGTACGGTAATATCTAGGTAAAACTTTTCGCATATGCTAGGCTACAAATTCATTGCTAATTACATGTGCACCGGGCTCTTTAGTGCAAGGGAAAAGAGCCAAATTTACCTATCCGTTTTCAACATTTAACAAATTTTTCCGAGGTAAAAGGGAGATACTCCTAAATCGTGATATCACGCTCATTTCATAAGATTTAGTAAAATGTCGTCAATCTCGTTAGAATCGTTTTCGAGGGAAAAAAAATAAGGACAATATGTAAGATTAGTTAACTTCATATTACCCAGGTAGATTTAGGAATTTACGCTTTCTGATTCTCTGTTTTAAGTTGTTATTATATTTCCCGGCTTTATTTGATGATATAAATAAGAGTTTTGTCTTGGTTTATTTGCAGTACGTATCACTTACAAGGCATGTTTTAGTTCGTCTAATCTCTTCTTAAAGTTACAATCTCCTGTTAAATAAGGTTTAGATAGAAATTTCAGAGAGAAAGAATAAAATACATTTTAGACAGAGAAAAAGGAAGAGGAATGGGTGCACACTAAAAAAAATAACAGTAGCGTGTTGAATATGTGGTATCTTTGCTAAACTACGTGATGTTTGCGATAGTCTGATATTGCGTGTAAGATTAAGTGTACTCCAGTGCCATCTATCGAGAAATGAACAAGTGAGGATTACGCTCCACTGCATGAACCACGTCTATCGTCCTATGCTGTTAATTCCAGGATATTTTCATCAATGCAAAAGAACAACTAAAAAGTGAAATCCAGGTATTAGAAGGTAACAGTCCACGCTGGATTAATCTTTCTGCAAAATATGAACGCACTCGAAATGCTTCTTTTCACGCTCCCCCACCTCCTTTTCCGTTTTTCCAAGTTTATGGAAAGACGAAAGACAAAATTATAATTTTGGAAAGTAGGCCCCATGGTGCTTATGAAAATCTGTGATGTGAATTGAAAAGTGTTTTAAAGAATTCAATTCTAGCTGAGTTATTTGACGCCCCAACTTATGATGTCATCATTCACTGGCTGTCAAATATCTCTGCTAAAACTTCATATCATAGTGTTCCATAAGCAGCAATGAGCATACTTTCCAAAATTG
>JAGDQP010027865.1:0-24607 GCA_022664845.1 Lepisma saccharinum
CTTGTAGGGAGGGAGACCAGTGTATTTACGTCCAGCACTCCAATAGGTCCAGGTATGCTTGGACACTAATTCCTTCACTCCCCTCTTTCAGCGTCAAATAACACCCTGATCGTACCATTTTCTTTCTTTTTCTTTTATAAATTCAGTTTCTTTCACTTTGCACGGTGTGACCAGCTGGGGTTCTCTACTGATGAAGAAGAGGACGAAGCTTCGAAAACCAAACCGTACTTAGTTTTTTCTGCTTTTCCACCCCAACCAAGCAAATGTTGAGACGACATCGTAAATGAAGACCAGGAACTCTACCTTTCCCTCTTCCTTCTTCCACAAACAGTGGTTACTGTTAGCGTTTGGCAACGTATTATAGCGATGGTATGAATCTTAACATTTAATGAATAGTTATTGTCTTCTTCTATGCCACTAATATAGTGATGGTCAGATGGTACAGGCCTTGAGACTGTGGGAAAATTACGCGGAAGGGTTCATTGTCCTGCTAAGTCATTTGTGGAGGAAGATGTCGCAATAGTGATGTGGCTGGCTGGGTTGGTGTTTCGACGTTAAATGCTTTGTGCTCTGGACACTAACAATGAAAATTATACGTTAGTTTTTGTGCTCCTCAAAAATAGAAATGAAGCTACAGCTGCGCAAGGTCAATATGGGAGATATTCATTTGTTTCTTTGTTGTTTGTTAACTGCGATAAACACACAAGTGATGTACCCAATAACACAATTGACGCGTGGACTGACAAAGTAGGTAAAACAAAGTTGACTCTAAGCATGTTGTTAAGTCCCCAAATAAACTGTAATACTAATAAAGTCATCAAGTGGATTGAGTCGGGTCCTACTACCACCCTTACTGACACGTTTTCCAGACTTTGCCTCTGTTTCATCAAACAAATGCCGGTACTACTCAAAGATTCTTCTGGTGTCTACTGTAAGAGCACTCACCGGGGGATTGCATCCTCAAAGATGTGACTGGCTTAGGCCTGTAAATGTAACTTAAATATAGTTTAAATTTTCTTTGGTAAATTATCTTCAATATTGTATCAGTTTTCTTCTGTTACCACTTTTCCTTTCAACTCTTATCTTGATTCTGGCAGGATATTTAGTTTCGGGAGTGTAAAGTGAAAGTTAGGGGATGTATGGAAATATAGTTTCCTAGGGTTTCCATAGATTTTTAACAGTGCTTTTTTAAGTTGGTGTGTGTGTGTGTTTGTGCGACGGTTTTGAGAGGTGTTACTCTCATTGGAGGGGAAGGAAGTTTGGCAGAATCCTTGAATGGGTAAACAAAATCTTAATCAGTTTTATGTCTTCGTTTGTAATTACCATTAGTAGTACTCTACCCTCGCATTCTTCATCTTCCTTTTTACCCTTCCTCCCTTCACACATTTCGAAGGTTTCTATTCTTCTTTCGTCACTCTGTCGCAGAACTTGGGTTCACCGGCCCACATCAAAGGTTTATCCGTTGTAGGCTATATTTCTTTCCCTTCGTCACTGTTCTTGTCTTTATTTCTTTTTCGTTCTTCATAAAGTAAATTTAACGACTCTACAGCCCAAATCGGGCCTACCAAACGGATTTCGTTCGTTTTGGAGTTGCGCAGGCAGTGCAACGACTTTCATTCATCCAAACAAAAAAAAATAGATCCATGTCAATTAATCGTGCCTATTAAGCATCCTCCCTTTAAGTGAATCACAGCAACACTGCGATGTGAGATGGACTGTACAAGTGTCTGGATATAGTAAAGTGGATTTCGAATCACACCGTTGTATACTGTGCTCACGAAGTTCGGAGAGATTCCTCGGATCTCTATGCCTGGATCCGTTCTTCCAAACAAAGTTTCAATTAAATTCAAATCTGGGGACTTCGGTGGTCAGGGAAGATGTGGGAGATCGATCCTCTGTCTGTATGCTCCTCGAATCAGACATGTTTGGCCCGATGCGCTCGACAGTTATCGTCCTGGAAAATGAGTGAGTCCAGAGTTGGATTATCAGTGAGATGGTAGACACAAAGGCAGAACATGTCTATCGGGAAGGTGAATGTAGAGGTCCTTCATCAAAAGACCTATTTAGGCATTGCTGAAACATCCCCAAAACATTACAGACACATCCCCAGCAGGGACAAAGCTTTTTGCAGTCCTTATTGAGGGCTTCATGCAGTGGCTTCTACGTCTGTCATCATTGCACTAATGGCAGAAATAGGACTTATAATCCCAGATGATCAGTTTCCAGTCCTCGTCTTCTTCTTCTTCCAGTCCAGTCCTCTTGATTTTCGACCACAGTTCTCATGTCGGTATAATATCAACCGCGTTTCCTTTCATTACTTAACACGTTTTACTGTACTGTAAGACGGAACACCCTCAACTCTCTTTTTAACCTCCCAAATGCGTTGAACCCTTTTTGAGACTCACATTTTTTTTCTACCATGGAACACACAGCCAGAATGATCCACGGCTAACACAGCATATGTAGATCATCTCCATACCGATACATGCATCAATTCCATAGAGTGCCACGCAGAGACTCACTGTTCCAGGGCATGGGTCTAATTTATTGGCCACTGTGCTTATGTAGCACGAATTCTATGCTCGTATGTTTCTCCTATTACACTGACAAATGTATTATTGAATTTTGTATTATTATTATTAGTAAGGTCTAGTAGTAATAGTAGTAGTATTATAGTTGTAAGTTTAACAAAATCTAACCTCGTACGAGCAGCATCCCAAAATATGGCGTTGTGCCCGTCTTTAATTTCCATATATTGAGTGGTACAGTAGAAAAGCAGGCCTGTAGTATATATGCTGTGCACGATAGTTGGTCGGCATTGTTATACCATGTTGAGAACTGTTTATTGGTGTTGTTACTGTAGCGGTGTACACTAGTAGTTGCCAAGAGAGAGAGAGAGGAAGAAGAAAAATTGCATTGAATAGAGCGAGAACAATTACAAGGAAAAGCTGTCTCTTTTAATGAGATCTACTTTCTTTCATTCAAGACGGAAGCACATTGGAGTCCGAGAGTGTTTGCTCTTTGTGATAAAAAGATTGTTTTCCTTGTGAGCGCCGGTGAACCTAAGTTTTGTTTGTACGAGATAAAATGAATGTATGCGAGCACATTGCCGGTTGGAATTATCATCGTGTGCGATTGTTCATTAAGGCGCAATACTTGTAGAATTATCCACCTTATTAGTATTAAAACATTACATATATAGAGCCATTAGAGGCAGGCATCGCATAAAACACTGTTCGAGGAACATGTTAAGAGAAGATAGCGGTCAGGGCCTTTGAAGAATCCCTGGGAGAATCCCAAAAAAACTCATGTACACGGTGTTTATCCACCACAAACCCCAGATGGCATGAGCTGGGATGGAACTAACGATCCCAAGCACCAGAAGTGAACGCTCTACCATTAAGCCACCGCGGCCCGTTGAAACAAGGGAATCGTGGTCAACAGTGATGTCAATCGCAACCAGGAAGCTTGAACTTGGAAAATATGTAAAGTTGCTCAGTATTAGGTCAAAGGTTTCATGTGGCAGTGACATACAGTTACTGGCAGACAATTAATTTTTTTCTTCTCGGGGGAGGGAATGGTTGTAGGTGTTTATCCCTTTCAGTATAGGAAGAATACCCTCTCTTTTTTTAAAAAAGATAAAGTGTTGGAATAAGACATTCTCTTCAGATGGAACCGAGTGACAATAACGTCCATCTCCTCTGCCCCTCAGGAATTCAAAAAATGGCTTTTAAATAGCTTCTAATATAAAGATTGAATTTTTTCATTTTATACGCTTTTAATAACCTTCACTCGTTGTATAAAGCAAAGTTTGCAAGTGATTTTTAGCACACTTCTAGATCTAAAACTTCGCACGCAGCATTAAATCTGTTGACTATGTAAAACGTTTCCAGATTATCCAAAATTTTCCGGCTGTTCATGAATTCTCCGATCATTTTCCGAATAATGCTTAAGAGTTTTGGTTTGTTGTCTGTATACAAAACGATTGAAGGATGTAATCCAGTGTTCTATGTTTTTGCAGTTTCCAACAAGAATGATAAATAATAATATCATATTTTTTTTTTGGAGAACACGCTTTTATTAAGCAAAACACTAAAAAGTAGAAAAAAAAATTAAAATTAATGTTTGTTCGTTTGCTACTTCTACAAATCTACACGCGTCCACTGATTTACACCAAATATTGCATACATGTGCATTAAGTACTGGGACAGGTAGGTCGTAGAGGTAGTCCAGATCGTTTATATTGTGCTGGAATTGTTGGTGTTGCCAACCTATTTTAAAAGTTCGTTTTTTTAATATATAATTGCGTCCATACCGTTGTACGTATCTACAGCAAACGTGGTATAAAGATTTAAGATTAGTGGACACAATAGAATTTGATCCAAACGCTTTTAAAATTTTTAACAGCATTTTTTGCCATAAAAACTTGTTCTTAAAGGGTAAGGGAAAAAAGCTTATTTTCTCCTTCTTAGTGCGTTACTAAATACAGATAGTTTAATTGTGATTTTTTTTTTTTACTGGTACCATCACAAACACTAATATAGAAGTGGTGGCAGTAATTTTTCACGTCTCTTTCTGTGCTTTGTGAAGATAATATCCTGCATCCGTCTTCCGCAAATATAGCGTAGTTTATTGCTCATAGTTACTTATAGCAACCACTATGTTCCTCGTACGGACGGACTGTTTCATTCGTGTTTTTAATCGCTGGCAATCAGGTATTTAGAGCATGACTGATATTTCCCCACTTGCTTCGTTGAACATATTCGCTGGTGATCGTTGGGAAACTGTTTATAACATAAGTAAGTGGTGGTTAGTAATGAGG
Organism: Lepisma saccharinum; assembly: GCA_022664845.1. NCBI lineage: Eukaryota > Metazoa > Arthropoda > Insecta > Zygentoma > Lepismatidae > Lepisma > Lepisma saccharinum. Next base: position 4,823 of record JAGDQP010027865.1, read on the forward strand.
CCATCGATTAACACACTATAAAGTATAAAAGAATTAAGTTACATCATTCCTTTTGTAAGAGGGTGACAGTAAGAAATTCGACTTAATGAAATGCAAGCGCAGGGTTATCTAATTCGTATCGTAGAAGCTTAAAATAACAAAAGGTTATCTACCAAAGGCAGAAAAAAGTTAGTTTTTTTGTGCCATTAACATTTTCACTCATAGTTTATTCCTTGCAAAGTGTAATGACAGGGAACAGGGTCTGTGTTGAGATGCATTAGAACTGCAGATAAAGAAAATATGAAGGATCTTCTCTCATCACTGGTTGATAGCTTGTTGATTAAACGCTCGTATGCACTTATTTGATTGCTCTCTGGTTCGTGCATTTACTTTCTTACCAACCTGATACATTTCATTGGGAGAAATCCAAGCTGTTCTAATTTACCTTCTGCTACACTGTAAAAAATTCCCAAAACATTCTTGGAGAAGGCTAGGCAATCATAGCTGCCTGGACATTTCCAGTAATTTGGCTAGTAAAAACCAGCCATAATTCAATGTTTACGACCACTGGAAGAAAGAAGAATAAAAGAGAAGCCTGAAGTGAGATTTGAACACAAGTTACTCGGGAGTCCAGCCTTACCAACTGGATTAAACTGCCAGACATCGAAGCACTGGGTCCAAACAGCATAGAGGGTCAGAAACACGTTGTCTGAACCGCGAAAACATAAACTAAGTTACTACCACGACTTACACCATGTTTTAATCACTTTTCTACCTGTCAGTTAGGAATAGCCCTCCCCATTCGTTGAGAATGTTTCATTTGTATGAAAGCAAGCAATTAATATGGCGGCAGCAAAACCACTTGACCAGCATTAGACGTGTTGTTACGATAAGAAAGCCTGTTTTGTCTTTCTGCGTATGTGCACAAATCACACTAGAACTGAAAACTGAGACCTTCCAATAAGATAAAAAGAAACTACTCAGCGCATTTCGAGTATTGCTGTCGATAACTGCAAATACTCTCTCTTAAACATTACAGAATATACCAAGGATCTTTCCCAGATTTTTTTTTTTTTTAAACAATGTAGCGATGATTAAATTTCCGGATCACTCCGCAATCTTAATTCCAATTTTTGTTATTTTCAGTGTTGGAATTCCGAAATTTAACGGTTTTAGACGTTCAAAATTTACATCTGACTTCGAAATTATCCATACTTTATTGAATTAAAGAGAACTATTCATTTTTTGCCTTCTATTTCTAGTTGTAGTGAGTGGTGTTCACAATTCCGGAAAAACCAGATTCGAGAATCCGCCGAACAATTCTACCTTCTGCTTTTGTAAAACTCTAATGAGGTGGATAATATCTTCTATTCGATACTTGTGTACAGCACTTCTCCTTGGTTACGATCAGGAACTTCTGGTTGCACTAGGAAAGAAGACAGGTTAAAACCCTGTCGCCGCTGTACTCTGACTGAAGTTTTCCAGAGTTTCTCCCAGTTTCACGAGCTGAATATCAGCCTTAACAAAGGCCTTAGCCGCTATCTTCCATTTCGCTGCTTCCGAGGATTGTCAGTACCAGGTTGACAATCTGCTCCGTAAATAAAGGTTTAAAAAAGAATCGCTCCCAGTACATAATAGATAACTGTACGGTCCCATGTAAACATTTTGCAGTGCGTATATCAGAGGTATGAACAGTCGTAGACAATATATGTATTCATATGGTTCAACGTATGCAGAGATTAAAAAAAAAAACTTTGTCAAGAAAACATGTTTTCATTCACGAAGCGGAAATAGCTTTTTTTTCCTCGTGTGAAGATAGGATTTTTTTATTGAATTATCTGTATTTCCTGATAAACATACCAAGAAGGGCAATGTAAATAACTTCCTTAGTACAGGGTGTCCGAAAAGTCCTGTCACGTCAATGTTGAACTGTGCCAGAAGGGGAACAAAACGTGGCAGCTGAATATGGGTTGCCCATAAATAAAGGGGCATCCTTGGAGACCCAGATGAATTCCAATATACCACATCTAATGTTACAAGTTAGTCAAACCCCTCATTATGGCTCACAACCTCACTAAAATGCTGTGATTTGAGGCGGATTTATGGACCAGGTGGTCACAATATGTGATATGACAGTAAATCAACTTTTCATGACGTCAGCACGAATTTGTAGGTTTTAGAAATTTTCTTGGCAACTGGCAACACTGCAGTTACCAATGAATTATCCCAAAACTACGATTTCTGACGTCATAAAATGTTGATTTATTGATATCCCATACATTGCAAACAATACACATCGGCTTAGTTTGATAGTGTAACATGCACCGAGCTCAAATCACATTTTAGAAATTGTGAGTCAAAATCAGGGTGCTCTTTTTTATTATTATTCCACCTTTCGTGATTCTTCTCTCTTTGATTTACGATATTAGTTTTTTGGATATTAGAATTCATCGCAAAAATATCTCCAACAATGGCACTTTTTTTTGTGTGCAACTCATATTCAGCTGTGTTACTTACCCTCCTATCACAGATCAAAATTGATGGGACAGGACTTTTCGGATACCCCGTATAATATTACAGACAATTAACTTCTTCGTGAATGCTGTAAATTATAATAATATTTAAATTGTATTCTCCTTGCTTTGTAGACTGAACATCCGTCTCTCAATGGTTCAACACCAGATACTTTCGTACGCAGAGTAGAGTTCGAATAATGTTTAATTTATTTTATTTCTGTCCAAGTCTGCAAATTTATAAGGTCAACCTTAAATACAAAACATAGTACTACCCAGTGTTCGATTTGCCAGGGGGAATGCGGGGATTTCCCCTGGTGCATGAGGATTTCATCCCCGGTTGTTGATTTAGAATATCATGGCGACCGGGGATAAATAATTTGTATTTCTACCCAGACAGGTTGTATTTTGAAACTTAACAGCAATCACTAGGTTTATATTCCCCCCCCCCTCCTTTGTAATTTATAACAAATCGAACACTGGTATTACCTCTGGTCTAGTGGTGATAGTCACTGCCTTAGGATCGGTAGTAAGGTGATCCGATACACAGAAGTAACCATACATAAGGCCACAAAAAAGAGTCGTTGGTTTGACCACGTGGCACCCATTTTGAGTTAAATGCCGCCAGGTCGGCACAGACAAGCTTTTATAGTTTTATAGTAATTATTATCGCTTGAACTTTTAAAATGTAGTCGTTTCAGATTCAATTTTTGCTGCCGTTTCCCTAAGGCTTTTAAAATCCCCTCCCTCCCCCCTTTTTTTCTGAAAGAACACTGCGCGACAGTGTTCGAGTCCTCCTTCACGAAAATAACAATTTCTCCTGCTATTTTCGTGTCAAATCCTGCCTCACCTCATTTCCTTTTTCCTTAAAAGTAAAGTATCAACATGGTCTACACGTACACATGCAAAGCAAAAAGAGAGAAATTTAAGTTCACCGATGCGTAGCTACTAACGCACTGCCCACAATTTCTAACATCCGTTTTGTTTCACAATACTGGCCATCTTTAAAAGGTTAGAAGGCGAACATAACCGTTGTTCAAATTGGCCAAGCAGGTTTACATGTGTGGGTATTATTTGGGCGTATTCATACTGCCAAAGAGAGAGAGAGAGGGAATACATCTTCTTTTACAATGTAATCGATGGGGGAAAATATCTCATGTTATTAAAAAATACTGTAAAGATCATCACTTTGCGGGCTAGAAGTTCTCAGAACGTGATATGATTTACTTGAAATTGTATGAAACCTTCATAGCTCGAAATAGTTGTAAAGGGATGGCGGAAGTAGTTTGTGTATGTGGTACTCCTCTACAGTTCCCCATTTTTATTCATAAAGATTTTTCTTAAATATAGCGCTCGCCGCCTTGATATCAAGGGGTCCCGAGTTCGATTCCCGGCGGGGACACACGTGCTTCGGAGTAAACTGTAGGCCCCGTCCTTAGAACGTGATCTTCATCCGATGGAAGCCAGTGGCAAACCACCAATCAATTCACTTTGCCCAAGGATTTTCGGGGCAGAACACCCATCATCATGATCTAAATTGTCATCCTTATTGACTATTTTGATGTTTTCATTTTGAGGTGAAATGTCATGAGCTGTTAGTGAGCGAGACATTCCAATGCTGGTTTCATTTATTTAACTTAACGTATATAAGTCAGACAGGCAGCTATGCCATACTCGTCATATATCTGAAGAATGTGGTTCCTCGGCGATCACTTCCGGGGACAGGGGAGAGGAAGGTAGCAAGCAGGGTTATTGTCTGGGTACGGTACTGGATATACTTGATGAAACTGAGAACAAGTCTGGAAAACCTCAGCCAGGGCAGTAGGGCTTGAACCACCCTTCCCTCCCCAGTGCCGATTCAAAGTCTGCGGCCGTAACCACTTACTAGACCAATTTCCAAACCGCGAACTCCATGAACCCAATTCGTCACACCTACCTGCTATACCCAAACATTCTCGTCAAAATAAAAATAAACAGTGACAGAACAGTATAGATAAGTGTGGGCTATTTATTCTACGGTATAGATTTCATACATACTAATGCAAAACAATATGTTGTTAGTTCAGCCGTATGCAGTTCAGTACTTCTCGAATAAGACAGGCAAATGCCGGAATGGTACCTACAAACAAGTGTCTGGCCGACCCGTCCTCAGATGCCTAAAGACCATAAATTAAAGTTGAGTAAGAAGTTTCCTTTTCAACAATCCTTTCAATTCCAGATTTTCGATTTCCCCATTTTTATCATATACATGTGCTCTCAAGAATAGCAGTTATTTTAATCATGAGAAATGGAGAGGGGAGTGCAATTATTCCGTAAGTGCTTTTATGCAAATATCAGATTAAATAAAAAGGGAAACAAAGGCAGAGATTATAGAATAGAATACATAGAGGGTTCAAAAAATGTCAAGTGCAATAACTCTTTCTACTTGTATTGCTGGTAATACAAAAAACAGTGTAGGAAACTTTACGGTGATAAATAAAAAAAAATGTTGAATTTCAAGAATTAGCAGAGCGCATCCAGTGTGTGTAGGTACACGGGAAAGTTTTTCGTTTCCGTTAGCAGAATTTGGGCGTGGCTGCTGAGCCTGATGGAGTTGGCAAGCGTGCGGCAGAAGCCAGGTGATCAGAAATGACAGCTGCGGGTCTCGCGCACGTTCGGCCACCTGTATGCTAATGGTTTTAAACCCGATTTCCGTTAGCTCTCTCTCTATAGTCCCCCCTTCTATTCACTGTGCAAAAGAGGACATTTTGTGACCTTTACTCCCCTTCCTTCTTGAAAAAAGAAAAAAAAACAGCCACCCACAGCAAACAACTCAGATTACTACCCCCACAACACTTGAATGAAATATCGTGGATTTAAAAAAATAGTCTCTTCTTTATGTGGATAGCACACACGACGCAGCGTTCAAATGGTATCGAGATATTGCAGATTAAGCCATTTAAGTCACCAGTTATGGTTATTCTTATATATTGTCACAGGTATTAGATATTAACCGTGCATGAAAAATTACCGTGAATTCTAACTTCTTAAAAAAAAAAAAAAGTTAGTCGCCAGCTGGAGTTAAAAACTAAGCGTAAATTTTAATCAGTTTTGTCAGCAGCTATAGTGTTTGCAAACTGCAACAAAAATTGTACCATTCTTGCTTTCGATGTGAGTGATATTGGGTTCATCACTGTGGGATACACCCAATTTGGGTTATGTTAGTTAGAGATGTATAATTTTAATTTTATTTAGGCATCTCTGCATCAGGCCAGGATAGGTTGGGAAAGAGACCAGGGCGTTACATGAGGTAGTGCTACCATCCCGGCATTGGTTTTGTGAAAGTGAGACTGTCAGTATTGTCGTCCGCGGGGTTGGAAGTGCCTACCCATTACCCACCCGAAGTCCGCGACGTTGCCGCCTGAACCACGGGGGCTGGGTAGATTGTCGACTACTTGAATTAGGACGTTTCGACCTCTGGTCTCGAAACACCAGATAGAGCTGCAATGCGGAAGTCGTTGCGGTGACATCGTGGCGCCTTTAAACAAATGTCCCCCTACAGGCCAAGGCTGGTATGGGCTGTCGGTGTTCTATCATCGCTCTTAAGAGGAAGAGGGAGTTGGCTACGGCGGCCTGCAAATAAGCGTCCCATTTAACGTGGGTTTTTACATATTTCTATGAATATCGTAGTTTCATGTGGTTCCTTCGAAAAAATGATTCAGTAACCCTTCAACGTATGAAGGTACTTAAGTGAAAACCATGCGTGTTATTTTCTGTTCAGAAATAAGGATTATTATAATGGAATGTTCCATAAGAAAGTTGTTACATGAGCTACTAAAACATCCTTTATTTCTAAGAAAAATACGTCATGGAGCCTTCGGTTATTTACTTTTATTATGCCATGTATTGTGTTTAAGGGCATATTGTATCATTTTTTCGAAGTAAGCACATAAAACCATGATATTCATAGAAATGTTTGAAATCCATGTTAAATTGAACGCTTATTTTGTAGGCTGCAGTAGCCAAGTCCCTCTCCCTCTTAATAGTGTACTCCATTGCTCTTTGTGTAACTTCATCTTTGAGTCGTTTCTGTTAAAGAAATTTTGTTTTAGAATGTTAACAGAAATAATTATAAATAGTAAGAAATTAATTTGAATATAATTATTGGTTGCACTAAAGAGTGTAGGTCCCGTTCTTACGACATTAAGATTTCCAGTACCTGATGTAAGACAATGTAAAAAAAAAAAAATAATTTAAAAAGGTTGTTTAAAAAAACACGCTTTTTTAAGACGGACTAAAAAGTAAAATAATAAATTGAATTAATCTTATGAATCAGAAAATAAAAGCGCGGGTGCTCTTAGATATTATGATAAGATAAGCAAGAGCACCCACGCTTTTATTTTCCGATTCATAAGATTAATTCAATTTATTATTATTATTATTTTTACTTTTTAATCCATCAAGCCTGTTTTTAAAAATCCTTTTTTAATTAATTTGTTTATCTTTAATAGATGAATATAAAACTCCCTGCGAGATAGGCAACCCAAATCCCACAAAATAGTTGCGGCGTTGCGTGCATGTAAGGATAATTTCGAAATATTTTAATTAATTAATTACAGTTAACTGTCGTATATCTAATGGTTGAATATTGTATTGTCATCGGAAGCAATCAAGTTTACATTTCAAAGAAATCGGATGATGGGAAGTGAGTTTAAAATCGATTGCAAGATTTGCACCGAACAGACAGACAAGAAAACGAGTTAATTTGTACCAAACAGACAGACAAGAAAGCGAATAAAAAAAAAGTGTTAATAAAAAGACCATCGATTTATCGTGCCCAGGGATCTTCAGACAAACTGCCTGCGGGAAGACCGTTGTGTGTTTTCCATGGCTATGTGATATACTGAACACATAATATGCTTTAGTGACCAACAAAAAAACAAAGAAAACATTTGAAATGTAGCAAAACTATGTCGTATTTTTTTTTAATGGAGAAGTTAAGTATGCTTTTAATATTTGCTAATGAGTTCAATAAATGTTCCACTTGGTCTATTTCTGAGTGTTTGTGCAGTTTTGCTCTGCAGGTTATTATTTCTAGTTTTGTGGATTGGTTACGCCCCCTTGGAAATGGAAATCGTGTGTTCCGTGCTCTAGAGCGAAGGCGTACCATGCAGTTCTTGTATCCACTACCTGGAGACAAAGGAAAACAAAACAATAACACAGCTTTCACCAGTTGGATTTTCTCTGGTCTCTTGGTCTTGAAAGCACATTAAATATATATATATATATATATATATATATATATATATATCTCTATTTATATAGATATATATATATATATATATATATATATATATTTCACATTTTTTGTTGTTTCATGCGATTCGTGTGTCAGAGAACAGACGGAGTCAGCAATTCACAGTAGGGAGCTTTTAAAGAGTGTTAGTGTCATGCTTGATTTTAAATTTAAATCGAGTTTTCTATATAAATTGTTTGTGAACGAGTACCATTGGAAGAAATGTGTTATCGTTGTTCGTGGGTCTGAGCAATTTTGTATTAAATTCGCGAGTGTGTTCTGTTCAATTACTTGCACAATCAGAGTAATTTCACGTAATCACGTTAATGTTTCCTTCTCTCTCTCTCTCTCTTTCGCTTTTTCACTTTTTAACATAGTAAGTAAGCAGATATTTAACCAGGTATTCGCAAATTTTAGGTTTTTTTATCGTGTTGGTTGTTTTCACACTGCGGGGGCGTAAGGAAATATGTAAGGGTATGCGGGGATATGAATTGCATTGATTTGCATGGTCTTTTTACAAACTTCTGCGTGAAAGATTTACCTTGACGGCGAAGCCTACTAAAAGAAAATGAAAAATACAGAAGTTGTAGATCGTGTTTCCGCAATTCGTAATAAGTGACCTACACTTTAATAACATGTGCAAATTTCATGATCCCTAACTAATTCTATTCTATGGTTTCCGGAAGTCACAAATTCAAGCCAGTTTTCATCACGAACGTCTAGCTACCTGTCGAAGAGCACTTCTAATATTGTCATACCAACGTCCTCGACGGCTTCCCAAAGCCAGATGATCTTCGATTTTCCCTCATCCAAGTTACATGGCCTGCCGATCCTATTCATCGCGATGTCGTTATTTGTATAGTATATGATTCACAGCCATATTCAATGCATTACTGGATGAGGCCTCACCACCCGGAGGGAGGAGTTGGTCTACTGCTCCCACGTTGATCAGACGTGTTGGGAGAGGAGAGCCAGAGCTAGGTGGGCACCGTTCCAGACACTCTCGCTTTGGAAAAAATCCCTTGGCGGAGACGGAAATCGGACCCAGAACCCCACGATCAGCAGTCAGCGACGGTAAACACTAGACCAGCAGGGCGGTCTGTTATTTGTACATTATCGAGTAAATCGTAGAGCCTGTGGAGTTAGTTAGTTATGCAGTCTCTATTTTCTCGTCGTGACCCGTGACAATATAAAATTCCACATCTATTTATGAGGCCTGAAAAGTTGCTTAAAGACCTTAAAATTAAATTTAAAAATTCAGATCTACTTATGATTTCATTTTACTTTCACAAAAATTCACAGAATAGTATATTTTTAACTCCAACGTTTTCATAGTATTAATTTACGAAATAATCCTTTCCGATAGACTGGTATGCGTAACCCAGCAGAGTTGAAAAAAAAAAAGTACCGCGGTTTTTTTATTTTCGAAACAAATTTTTCATACTTCAAATCAATCAACTTTTGATGATCTCTTAAATAGCACAATTTTCACTTCTAAATGTTATTGGAATATATTTTTAGTAGCTTAAGAAAGAACACATTGGCGGGAACGAGGTGAGAATCCGTGTCATCTTGGTAATTGCCCATTGGTTTAATGAACTCTGAATAAAACACAGGAAATTCGTCACTTTCCTCCTTATTTAATGGAAACGTTAGATGTACACAAGGGCATATTGGGAATAGAATATGTACAAGAAATATTTAAAAGTAATCGCGAAAGAATAATTGCGTTAAGAACTTATCGTGAGAATCATTATTAGTATTCACCCGAAAAGGGCAGGTCCTCAAAACCAAGTTAAGCCCTCTCCACTCATCCTGATCTTGCGCTTTCCTTTTCGTCTCCACAGACGATTTATCTTCATTTAATTCTGTCCAGTAGTTGGATTCGTCTTCTTCAATCTCTATACAGTGTCCTAACCAGTTTCTAGACATGGTAAATCCTCCACACTTCTAGTGCAAATTACTTACGCTTCTTGATCACCAAACTGTAAAAGAATTTGAAATAAAGATAAGTAACTTAAGGATTTTTTAATTTTATTTGTGGCTTTTAGGCATCTGAGGCTCAGGCCGGGATAGGGGAGGAGAAAGGATGTAGGAAGGCGTTGGCCAGTGCCTAATTGGAAGGTACCATCCCGGCATTTGCCTGATGTGACTGACGATATAACATAAGGACATCGTTTATTTAGAAGAAGATGGACATTATTGATGGGTAAAAAGCCTTGTCCGTGTTCACTTCACCATAAGCGATTGTAGTTTGCGGGGATATATCTAGAAATTAGTTTCGCAGAGGGCTAGGGTTTTCGGGTATTTCTTGTTGGTATCGGTATGAAATATACAAATAATTAGGCCTAAAATTATATTAATTTCGTATATATATATTGTAATTTCAGGGTTGTAGGTCCCCGGCGCACCCTCGTAATATGCCACTGATACTTTGCAAAGAAAGAAAGTTGCATGTTTGTACCAAAAGCATACACATAAAGTAGGTAAATCCATGAAATCCAGTTGTATCTAACTGTTGTTATCTTAGTGTAAAAAGCTATAATATTCTTTGTTGATTTAGAATATCATCTTCGTTCGTAAGGAAAACAAATGTAGTGAAAAGTAAATTTATTCTTTTCAAGAATGTGTTGTCTTTGTAAGCCATGGATGGATACAGAAACCCAACCCATTCAAGAGCGTACTTTGCATTTGAGTTCCACTTACGCGATTTTTCTCTACACGGCCTGTATTTACGGCGAAACTAATAGGTATATGGAAAATGGTGAGAACGCAAAAGAATTCTGAAGTCACTTCTTATCTTGAGAACCATGATTCTGTTAAGAGTAAGCAACCTAATTAAATGAGTTAATTACGATTTAAACGGGCTAATTACTCTTCAAAGAATTGTGTTAACGAATTGTATTGCTTTCCTCTAAATATAAGAAGTAATCTTGGAATTCTTTGCGCGTTCTCACTTTTTCTAAAAACTTATTTGTTTTGCAGTAAATAGAGGAAAATCAAGAGCTCAAAGGTAATGTAGAAGAAAACGGATTATCTTTTTTTAAGAAAAAGTACAAATAATTAAGCTTTTCATTTTAGTAGAAATTAATTAAGGTCAACAGTAGTGACATCCAACTCATTTAACAACTGGTTCCAATTACTCCTAAATTTTGAGTAAGCGATCGAATTGATTTAACAACACCAACCGTTCGTAAAGCGGTTGAATTTCATTACTAAAGTTCGCCAAAATAGGCACTCGGTGAAAAAAAAAAGAAAAAAAAAGCTGGAATTTGGGAATAACATATCGATAGAAGAAATAGTGTCAACAGTAACCGGACTTTAATATGTTTAAAAATTCGTGAAAGTTTGTGTACAGCTGTGGACAAAAGTATTGTCACATGTCTTTAAAGAATATTTCCTAAATTCGCAATGCTGTACCTCCCGTGGACGACATCTAGTAAAGAAAATTAAAATTAGGATTAATGGTTCTCATAGCGTTACAAAAATATCACTGTCCGAGATAAAACGAGGAAACTTTACAACGTGGTAGATTTTTTGCACTTTTGAATCGACGAAAAATTAGGTCAATAGTTTTGCAAATATTGCTCTCTTTTAGCTACATGTCAGGACAATATTTTCCTCAAAAGTGCGTCATGTGATTGTGAATATATGTAAGTCAAATCTATACAATGTTTCAAATTCAATCAATATATTTATTCTTGAAATAAGGAAAGTCAGTTATAGACATGCGACAAAACTTTTATCCATAGGCGTACCCATCTGTATTGCAAATCCACAGCTTATAATGTACACGCAAATTCTTAAAAATTTAAAAAACAAACTAGGAAGTTTATACAAAAAGTTACACAATGGGGCGAATCAGAACTAGTATTTTAAGTATAGCCTATTTCAAGTGAACAGTTTACAAATTTTGCTAGTTACGTTTATATTGTTTCAGTGTTGCCAAGTTGTTCAACTTTCCCATCGAGCTCTACGTAACAGTACTAGAGTGATCGATTGACTAGTGTCCGCTGAAGTAAACATTTAACCTTGATCGTCCACTTCCAATCTAAACCAATTTTCAGTTCTCAGTTTTTTACGCTCATTATCACTGTGCGGCCTATACTATTGACCAAGAAACTCTTTCAATTTGATTTGCTCTGGAACATCATAAGTTGCTTCAACAGTTTGTCAAAATTATGTAATACCTAATAATCCACGATGATACAATACAATTTTAACGAAACCGATGGTGGACACTTTAAGTTCTTTCTGTGAGTTACAGCAATTTTCTTGCGAATGTTGCTGGGTCGCCGTAATTAATGCAGAAATTGCGAAAACAACATCGGTCACAATGGCATGTTAACTTTAGTTGTATCATTAGAATTAACAACATTTTTGTTCCTTCATACGTATGTGAAAGTAAGTTCCGTCGCTTGCATGTTCTCTATGTATGGGCGGTCTCCAACTAAACACGTGGTTTTCGCTCTTCTGCTGCTTCTGCTACACAACACAACACAGGAGGATTAGCTTGGCAATGGGATGACAACGTCAGACGTCACGGAACAAAGAAAAAGCGCCAAACGAGCTTCGCAGGAACTGTTAGCGACATCTGTGAGATGTAAAAAGAAACTCGTAATGTAAACTCCTTTAGGATTGCCTGATGAATGGGTGATAATTTTTTGGAATCGGCAGAGTTATGAAGTGGGATGTTTTAGAAGAGCATGCCAGTGTTGCCAGAGTAGTACAAAATATTCTATGATATTGTTTATCATGTACTATAAGTAACTTACCCCCAGTTTCACAATCGACCGCTAAGCTTTTAGCCAGCGCAAAATATGACTTGGTCTCAGCTTAGCGCTGGCTAGAAGCTTAACCGTCGATTGTAAAACGTTGGGATTATATATATATAAAAATAAAAGATTTCGTTTAAAAAGAGAAATGAAAATGGATATCCTGCCGGGAATCGAACCCGGATCACACGGCCAGTTGTCTGATGCTCTAACTATTCCACTATGGCAATTCGTTCGCTGTTCTTTCCCGCTGGTGTTCAGCACAAGGCTACTAGATCCCTGAGTCATGTAGTAACAGGGCGGGTGTTCACGGAGTTTTGCTTATAGTAAAAACACTCCTATCACGTGATGAGACTTCAAGACAATAATACAACAGCGACAATGCAACGAAACAAAATCCAAACAGTTTTCAAGTTTAACAAGTGTCCTCGCATAGGTGGTTGGTTGTTCCAACAAAATTGAATTATGCTTCTTATAACAACCAACAGCATGTTGTTCAAACAAACCATTTATGTTGTTCCAACAAGTTACTTTCATGCTTGTGAATGAAATGCAACACAACATTAAGATTTACAATATAAAGCAAGTGACTGACAACCTTGAAGCGAGTCGGCATACTATATCTGTACCTTTCTCATTGCCAGATAAAATAAGCAAAGCTTGATCCCCCCCCCCCTTGAATGCTACGTAATACGACCCCAATCAGTCAGTATGTAATATTTTCTGTTATAATAATCGTATTGCAGTAAAATCATAGAAAAACGCCTAAAAATCAATTTTAAGTCCATGGTATTATTTTACGTAACTACCAATGACATTTTTTTTTTTAAATTTTAAATATATGTTCCTGATTTCTCCTAAATTGATGTGAGTAAAACACTAGCATAGTTTGCAGCTTCTAAACGAACGGTTTATAAGATATTAGAGGTTATATATATATATACACACAGCTATCTAATTTTCTCCATAATCATGACCGAACAATAAATACGTTTCATGACCGTTCTCAGTCTAATCAAGACTTTTCATAATGATAGTTTCTTTTGTAATTCAAGTACCATCTTGTCCAATAAACAAAATGGTGAATGTAGGCCTATGTACTGTCAAAAAAAAAAAAAATAATAATGAAACAATATTGTAAGGTGTTTGTGTAAAGGAAAGTAGTTAATTGTTCTCATCTCCCCCTCCCCCTCTGCTATTGTAGGCAGGACACGAGAACGTCGTCCATAGAAACTGGCACATGTCTTCACCGAAATTTTTGTGAACGGTGAGAACTGAGAAAGAGCCATGAGGAGCACAATGCCATCTGTTCACCGTACGTCTGCTGACCTCGCTTTTCATTAAAATGCGATGTTGTCATGTTTCACAAGTGGCTATTAATGAAGAAAGGAAAGGTAATCTCCGCACGCTCAAGATACAAGAGTTTACCTAGCAACAAAACATTTGAACCTGTCTTGCTAGACGGAGGAAAAATGAGTGTTTTTCTTTGTCGGTGAAATTTTCCTCTTGTGACGTTTTCAGTCTTACATAGAAGGATTGATAGTTCATATTTTCCTGCTATTGAACTGGTATAGTTGGTTTTTATTTTTATTTTTTTTAAAAAGACGTATTCGATTTTGTACTTTTGTTAAAAAAAACAATACTTACACTTTTTCTTTCCCGTATTTTTTATACAGCGTCGCATAGCGCTTTTTAGTTGTCTGACTTTAAAATAAGCTGCTTTGCATCATGGTAAAACATAAAGGTTAACTAGTTTTCGCCTTGTGTAATTCGCTGACCTTTTCCGCAATCGACACTGCTCAATGCCGAGCGCGGATGCTTATATCCTTTGTTATTGTGGCAACGCCCCTCTGCGTTCTACGCATTCAGCCGCTAGAGGTGCAAGTATCACCAAGTTTCAGAGTTGCCAACTGAGAAAAATTACTGTGCAGCTCGCAATATTTTACAAATATGATGAATTTTGTAGTAACCGCACTTTTCTACTACCTTTCCGGGCTTTTTCTTTTTTATCTTTAAATTTCTTCTCCATATGTCTATAGAAACCAGATTTTCATCTCCGCAGTTATAAACTGTCACGGTTGTACTCATTTTGTTGTTAGATCAATTAGTTGAGTTTGTCTGCACGTCTCCAGTGATGTCCATTTAGCAAAGTCATTGTATGCCTGCCGAGCCTCCTGCGTGGCCTAGTCGCTAGTACGCTTGACTTCAGTGACCGCGTTAGATTTCCAGTGGGGTTCAAAATTTAGGTGTTGACCCAACATCGTGAGAACAATTGGGGAGATACTTGAACCTCATGAGGAAAACTGGTCGGGCCACCGGTGGCCCACCAATCATGATGGCGGGCCACCGGAGCACCGCCGAATTTTCCTCATAGGGAATAAAAGAAATTCAGACACATCGCTACGAAGAGGCGTTTCGCTGACCCTGTAACTCTGCTTGAACGTAATACAGCCGTCTGACAGGTCAGGGCCCTTAAGGGGCTGTCGCTTCACCCAGTTTAGTTTATTGTCTGTCTCAGTTAATCATCACTACAAAACAATTTTTCTATAGTTGGCATGTAAATAGGTTCGGTCCTGCCGACCGGAGTGGTACGTAGACAAAGGCTTTGGCCGCTACCCTACCCATCCTTGTCACCGGAATAGAGCTCGCCTTAGGATGTCATCCCTCAGACATGTGACGGGCTTCTGTCGCAGCTACCTTTCCAGTCCATACAAAATACAGAAAAAAAATAACGTTCTATTGCCAGCTTCTCCAAGACGCTTGGCAAGATTCGTATCTTCCAAAGGGGTTTTATTTAAATAACTTGCACTTTGTGCATGTTTCTTGCGTCGCTTCTGCCTCTTCCCTCCTGTCCATATGTGTGTCTTTAAAGTTATGTATGTAGAGATCAGAAGCGTAGAAAGATTTGGAATGAAATTATTCCCTCTTACATCTTGACACGAAGTTTCTAGGTGAGTAAGCAATTGCCAAGCTTTCGTGTTGTGTGTGTTGGCTGTCTGTAAGGATGTATTGGCAAGGCTATTTTATTACAAAGGGCAACACTGAAAATGAAAATATAATAGCAACGTGCGCTATCCACATAAGGAAAAAAAAATGATCTCTTTTCGCTTACGTTGATCGTGCTTTTATGATTAAAAATAGGCCTGTATGTGGAATATACTTTAAGCCACGCAATTGCCTACCATATTTAGTGCTTTGGACTTCAGGGCTGCTGGGAATTCCATTTTCGGTGTTGACCCAGTTTCGTGATGCCAATAGTGGTGGGACTACTTGAATTATGAAGTAGTGGACTTGGGTCTCAAAAGCCTTGTAAAGTGGCAGTAGGGAGTAGTGTATCTTGCTGACTACCTGACACTTAGAAAAAGGACCGCTGGGTAGGCTATTATAGGTTGTTGAACCAAAATTTAGTCTTGGAACGGAAACTTGAGCAAGAAAGCTCTTTTATCTTAGAGCTAGTAAGTACCAAATGCGCTGACGTCTAATCCTCCAAATATTTTTCGTGATGAACACTTCAGTTAATGAATTTTAACACAGTTTACATTCTCACGTGTATAAATACATAGTGGAAGATAAAATACAGAAGGTTTGGAACCTTGAACCAGAGCTGAAACTTGACCCGGTCCGAAATTTGATCCGAATTACTCGGGACTCGGTCTTGACCGAAATCACCAGACTGAGTTAACTCTGTAACTCAATGATCGAATCTTCACCCAATTGATCCGGTGCCCGCTCTTGTTCCTTTGGTTAGAAGCAATCTGTATTCTCATGGAAGATTCCTTGTGAAGTGAGTTGTGTGTGGAACTTCATATTTGAGAATTTTAAAAGATTTTAATGCTTTTATCCTATTTAGTACTTCAAACACAACATTATTTCAGAATAGCCTTTCCGAGGAGAGTATTTGCACACACCCGGTGGCATTTTTGTTCTTTTCGGGAATATGATACTATTTCCGTATGTTATTACTTATTACCATCGTTAGGAATTTTTCGGCGTCGTATTTTTTGCACCCCTGCTCCCGGTCACCGCAGATGGAAAGACGTTCAAACGCAACAGTGAGGCAAGAATGAAATCTCTGCTTCGCCCTCCCGGTCAACGGGTCCGAAACATAGACTCGGTCCAACAAGTGACCCGTTTCAGCTCTGGCTTGAAGAGCTATGCAGTGCCAGTATGTTTGTAGTATTGTCCTGTCAATCTCCCGATTTCGTTCTTGTTTCATTTGTATTTGTTGTCCAGACATGCAACTAAGCCCTAAATACTGGTCAGTAGTGTGGAGGATGACATCCCGCGGCGAACACTTTGTTGATTTTGTTGAAGCACAGATTTTGTTGTTTTTTTTAATTTGTTTCAGGTAAAGACCTTCGTTAAATTTCTATTCAGGTACACTTTTTACTGCCATAATTTTATTAAAACTTTTTCCTTGGAAATAAGGTTGAGTGTTTTAACTTTACGTTCCTTGGCAGCTTGGAAGAATACTGCATAATAACCGCAAACTACGTACTGTAAAGTGGGAGGAAAACCTAAAGCTTTTTCCACCTGCTATCATCTTATTTTTATCAGGAAAGACACAGAACAAAATGGAAACACTTTGCTAGCGATAAAATAAAACACGCTGTTAAGTAGATCAAGGGCACGGACGATGCGAACGTCGATACTGTTAAAAATTAGTGGCTTCAGTGTTACCAGCCGCATATAAAAAAAACTCGTATTTGAAGGTAAAAACAGACTTTGTATCCTTGTCAGCTGGTTAGATAAGGTGTATAGAAAATAAATAAAGGTATCCTCTCTTTTTCTTCTTTTGTGTTTTTGTGAAGGAGAAAATAATCACACATCCTAGTCAGTTTTTGATCGATTTTCAGCGGGACGTTGGCCATATATAAAATGTTCAGGCCTGCAAGTACGCAGTTCAAGATTAAAGTTTCTTTCTTTTTCCCTAGACAGTGTTACGTAAAGAAATCTTACAGTTCAAGGTGACTTCTGTCCCTTGTAGCCAGGAGCATTAGGTAAAACTTGAATATTGTACAACTTTTACTGCGGAATGTATTGGTTTGTAGTTTTTTTTATTTGTAATCTCCTACTGATCACGTACGTACCTTGAAAGGAAGGGTCCTCCTTATGACGTGGTATCCGAGCGACGCTTTCGTTTGGATCCGAAGTAGATTGCGGGTGCACAGACTACATATTGTGTATCTCGCCGAAGAGCGGTCCTGTCAGCTACCTCTATGGTAGCTGAACTACAGGATTTCGACACATATCGAAGCCACCGTTTTGTATTTAATTTACTATGTAGGAACTAAGTGAATGAAATGGCCAGAATATTAACTTTAATCGCAATGGTCGCACAAACTGTTAAATTTGTTTTCGGTTAGGTAGCACCCCCTTTTGAAATATAAAAATGTTTACGAGCAAATCAGGGTTTTGGTCAAAACCAGGTCTTCAATATTTTTACAGTCCTACTTGTTTTCTTCAAACCCAATCGGGTTTCTGTTCTTCTAATTTTAAATTCTGAACTCCTTTTAAATATTGGGTCCATTAGCTACTTGCTGAAAAACGATGATGGGGTTTGTGTTAATTCCATATTTTACGAGATCGTTCGTTCGTTTAAATCTTCATCACACTATTCGAAGAAACTTTGACAGGATTGCAAAATGTCCTGTATGTTAAAAGCATTTAACATTTTCATGGTTCATTAAAAAAGGGAAGGGGGGAGACTTGAATTTCGACACGCTGTATCTGAAAATAAGATGTGTTAAATAAAGGATTCAGAAGTATTTATAATGACTTTGTTTATGAATATTTGTCTATCAAGTAATCGTTTAGTGATTACAGCTTGACTCCTCTGAGGTATGCTTTTTTAATGTAAAAGGATATTTCTATTTTCTAAAGTATGACTTAGCTCTGTTATGATATCCCTGCTGGCTATCCTGAATGAGGAGGACCACATTTTCTCTAGCCGAATATTGGAATGAGGCCCATTTTATTTTGCATTCATTTTCCCGGACTTTCGGGAAATCTACTAGAAATCTCAGAAGAAGTTCACCGCGGAAATTGATTATTTAAACATATTTTTTGAGCAATAATGCAAAACAGCTTTCAGAAAGCAGATGAGGTAACATTTTATTTTCTATTATAAAAGATGATTTGCTTCAAAGACATACTTTGGAGTTACATCTGAACAGTCAAATTGCATTACTCGAAAGCGTAGAAACGGATTGAAGTACTACGTAATGCTTCCTGAACATTTAAAAGATCAGCATCCAGGTTTTTAATATTTTCTTCCTTTATTACTGCGTCAAATCCTGTAGTCCTGGCAACGCTGTAGGCGCGCTTTTTCAAGGTCTGCGCCGGGTTGCCGGATTCATGTCTTAGGTAGGAGCCTTGAGGGAGGTCACTACCACGATTTATGACCGCAGCAGCATGTTCCTAGATGACGTCACCCTCGCGGCGACAATGCCCGAGCCGAGATCTGCTAAGTCGCCACCGCCCACCAGGATGGAACAGAACGAGGTGTTTATTCCGCACGTGGAGATGGATTGCTTGCTTACTTTGTCAAGGATTTTGCGAGGGTGCGGGGGCAAAAAAAAATAATAATACGAAGTGAATTCGAAGTAATCTTGCACAATAAGTTCTGGATACGCAGTACGTATACGAGGAATTGAATAATAAAAAATTGGCAGAAGACGCGGTTTGTTTGGGTTCATTTAAATTCATTTTGCGACGAACCTTTAACCAGATACAGATGATGCAAAATACGTATGTGTTTTGACTCCTTGGTTTGTTTAACTTCGCTTCAGAACAAATGGGAGAAAACATCTTGAAGGCGTTTCCCCAGTTTCATATGTTATTGTCATATGAATATGCCGCTTAGCTTTAGAGAGTAAACAGTTTGGTACTTTAATAACAAATACAATTGGAGTTTGAATCACTAGCAAAACAAAAACTTCAGCGTTGTTTCCAGATTCTTTTTGGTCGCCATGCCATGCTGTTTCCAGTGTGTTTGGATACGTCCCTCAAGTTTCTGTTCGCACTTCAACGGACGGCATTGCTATTCATGACGGCAGTAGCAGCGTAGATAGGGTACAACCATAGAAGTTGTTTTCTGCTAAATAGTAATATTTAAAAAGGTGAAGAAATATGCAGATATTGCACTTTATAAAAATGTTCTTGCGTGTGTTTTCGATCTCGTACTTTGGGCACTGCCTGGAGAGGTTCCGTTGTTGACTTTTGTAATTAGATCGACACTTTC
>JAGDQP010027866.1:0-24607 GCA_022664845.1 Lepisma saccharinum
CACTCGTATCATTCTGTTCGTTAGACGAATACTTGTTTGGCGTTGAATGCCACACAGCATTCAAAATTATCGGCTAAAGCAAAGATGATTCTATACTTTCCTCGTTTCCATCAACAATATATAAGAGGGAATGTACACGAACTTATCAAAGCATATATAGCCAATAGTTGTACTTTTTGCCCATGTGTACAGTTACAAGCTTTTTTACTAGAGACACGAATACTTTCTGGAGCCACTGTAGCATTTCATTTGTGTTAAAATGCCTGCGTTCTTTTGTTCCATTCGTTACTTTTTGCCTTTCAAAAGTGGCAATACTGAACGTAATCTATGTCAAAACAATTTAATCTGTAGATTTAAACAGAAAATATGTTTAGAATTAGGAAAACCATCCTAGCAATATATACCAATGGATTAAATGTATCCTTTCTGTAGGTTTACCAGCCATGTTCATTCTGGAGGACATATAGAGTCTTCTAATTTTTTCATCTTGTCATTCATCCCTCACTATTTTCTAAATCTCTTGAATGATCCTCCTCATGTTGCCGCCTGCCAAGGAAGTACATTAGTAGGTACAAACAGAAAACAGAATCTGCTGTTGTCTCAACACAGTAACAGTGTCTTTTTGGGACGAGCTTCTTTTGAAACAAAGGAAGTCGTTCTTTACTTAAACACCTCAGGTGATCCTCCTATCAATCACATTGTTTCTATCATTAAAATCTCACTTTTGTCTTTTTGTTCAATTAAAATACTAAATAATGGAAGAGGAAAGCAGAAAATAGATTAAAAAAATGAAATGAAGTCAGAAACATTAAGTAAATGGAGCATTGAACTGGAGCACTGTATTATCTATTAGTAGGGAATGAAAAATAGACAAGGAGAGAAAAAGATGGAAGAGGAGTAAGAGAGAAACATATAGGGGTGCAATGGAGGAGGCGTAAGGGTCTATTTAGTATTGTCTTGTGTTAATGTTCTGTTTATGATTTTGTATGGGTGAGTACCAATTATTTTTGTCAGATGTCAAATAAGTGACAGGAAAAGCTGGTGTGAATGTGAATTATTTTGGTACCTGTCAAGTGACGAGTTAATTGAAGAACTATTTTACTAAGGCTGGTGTTGTAAATAGTAAAAAAAAAAGTTCGTTTTTTTAAAAGAAAATGAGATTTGTTTGGTTTTTTCAAGGCAACAATTTGTTATACTGCTAACATCTCTTTAAGCGATAATTACTTTAATATGGGTAATGGGTAATTTAATTAATACAGGATAAATTAAACCCTAGATTACATATATTTTTGGTATATGTGAGATATGCGTTTTTTTTAGTTTTTATTTTACTGGTTGTCTTAAAGGATACTTAAATGAAATGAAACCAATGAATACTTAAACTATAAGTATTCATTAGTGAAACTACAACGCAGAATGTATTACACAATACGATCCATCATCTATTTAGAATAAACTAACAAGTATATTGAGGCGGGCGTAAGCCATATCGCTATTACCGTTTTTGTTTCTCAACTAACAACGCTTCCAAAAGTGACTGAATTGTTTTTCTTTCGGAAGTACTCTCTTTCCAAGATCATATAGGTGGAGTCAAGGGGAATATATCCCCCATATCCCTTACCCTCCCTTACCCATTATCAGCCCTTAAATAGAAGCAGGTTATTTCCGGGGATTTTGAGCTAAATATAATAATTTTTTGCGGACTGTAATTTTCGGTAAGAATTCATAGTTTTTCAGTTTACAGTAAAGATGTCTTCGAAATTGTATTATCTCTAGGAACAAATTCTTCCTATAAATCACAATATTTCTTCAGTTCCCTGGATGTTTAGTAGTATTTTATTACAAAATATCTGGTGTAGTAAAAAGTAATCCATTATTTTTGCATGACATTGAAGGCTTGACTTACCATAGTTAGAATGATCCGATTTAGGTCACATATGCGCCGTTTTGTTCGATAACGTGTTGCCATTTGGAAGGTAATATCATGATGCCTCTCTCATAGAAGCCCTTGTCCCTATTGGCAAAAAATTGAGACAGTCGATGTTTACAAGCCTCTCTTGAAGCGAATTTTGCACCAGCAAACGTGTTCGCCATGGACAGGAACAGATGGTAATCACTCGGTGCCAGGTCCGGATATAAGGTGGATGCATAAGAACCTCCCAACCAAGCTCCCGGAGCTTCTGGCGAGTCACTATCGATGTGTGTGGCCTGGCGTTGTCCTGGTGGAACACAATGCCTCTCCTATTCGCCAAAGCTGGCCGCTTCTGAGCGATTGCTGCCTTCAGACGGTCCAATTGTTGACAGTATAGTTCCGAGTTAAGGTCAATCCTGGCTTGGGCACCGTTTGCGCCGGCGCACCGCGCTTCGACCACGACCGTTTTCGCGTGACGTTGTCGTAAGTAATCCAGTTTTCATCACCAGTCACCAACCGCTTCAGAAATGGGTCGCTTTTGTTGCGATTCAGCAGCGATTCGCAGATGGAAATTCGGTCCATGAGGTTCTTTTGCATTAACTCGTGTGGCACCCATACATCAAGCTTTTTTTTGTATCCAGCCTTATGCAAATGGTTCCACACGGTTTTTTGTGCAATGTTTAGCTCTTGGGCAATCGAAACAGTGCTTACATGACGGTCGGACGCGACAATGTCCATGATTTTATCGACATTTTCGACACATGGCCTTCCAGTGCGTGGTACATCTTTGACGTCAAAATTACCGGCACGGAATCGACGAAACCAAAATTGCGCGTGATTGGCTGTTACAGTATCAGGACCATAAACACTATTCACATTTGCAGCCGCCTGGCTTGCGTTTTCGCCTTTATCGAAGAAAAACTGTAAAATATAGCGTATTTTCTCTTTGCTAGTGTCCATTTTGACGCGCGCTCACACAACACTGAGTCAACTCATCACAACTATCTGAACAATGTTTATAGTACGCAATCTCATCGTTTGAACGCCACCTCGTTGAACCCGATCGGACTTATACAACGCGAGCTACAGATCACTGAAGCCATCTATTGGCAAAATAATGGATTACTTTTTACTACACCAGATATACTAAAAAACTTCAGTCCATATCTCCTTAGTTAAGTTCTCATTTTTCTCAGGGTGAAGCTATAGAAACTATAGCAATATGGCAATGAATTTATAAATAATCTCATCATTTGCCTTGTGAGGTTGCAGGGAAACCAAACAATAGTAAATTGAAATGAATGTGTGAAAGCTGAACTACAGTCCTAGAGATTACATTGGTTATCTGCAGTGTAATGCATTAAATACTTGGTGTGTGAAAAAAAACACATTAAAAAAACATGGAAAAGTACAAAAAAATGAAAAAATTTACAGTAAAAAAAAGTTATTTTACAAAACTAGCTGAGTCAACCGAGCCGCCGTAGCTCAGTGGTAGAGCGTTGGCGTAGCATTTGGGAGGTCCTGGGTTCGATCCCAGCGGCCGACCATATTCAATAACTGAGGCTGAGATATTCAAATTAAATTTCAATTAGAGGAAGAATGTGATACACTTACTATAGCACTACAGTTAAAAGAACGCATGACCTATTTCCATACATCTGCTTCGATTTTCCCCTAAAATGCTGTTTCCTCTCTTTTTCTAAGTACTCTGTGCAGAGTAACGTTCTGGCAATCTGTGAACGATATTCTTTGAGTGCACAGGTAACAAGTGATAATGTAAGAAAGAAAATACGACATAATCTCTCGGTTCAAACAAACTCGGTTAATTGTTTATTTTCTTTGATGTATTAAATGCAATTCCACTTTCGTACGGTTACACAAAATCATTCACACTACCACCATTTTCAATAATAAAGGCGGATAACGTTCTAAAATGAGTTCATATCACTTTCACTGGTAAACAGCGAATATGTTACGGGAATAAAAGGAACAATTTTCTATTGTCGTGTTTACTATACTGACATACATCGAATTGCAGTGATTTCTTTTAAATAACAGGACAAAAGTTAAAATTTGTTGTCCGGTGTTTTCAAGATCACAGAAAACAATGTTTCTGTTAATTAGTGTAAGACTTTCAGACAGGCATCTCATATTACAGCCCTATTTCTTCACATTTCATAATAAAGAACATGGATTACAAACAACGCAGTAAGTTATCAAATGTACTTACACGACTGGGCGCGTCTCGCACTCAGTGCTCCAGAACTGTACAAGTGGAGAAAGGAATAGAAGAATAAGCGGGTAAATAGAAACTTAAAAAATCCTATCAGGTCATATAGAGAACTTTGTATTGGACCCAAACATTTACGTTCATATGAGTAAACAAATGAGAAAAATGGAAACTTAGAACATTCATGACATACATTTATATTCATGACATTTACAGTCCATCATTCACTAAGGAAATTCAGAAAATGTACTCATCAGCTATGTAAAACATATGGCAGTACAATTTGCCAGCAAATTGTAATAATAAACAGCTAAAACGTCACAAAAATTAAGCATTTTTCATAGTTCACAATTTAGCACAACAAAACTGATTTCCAAAATGTCCTATTTTAAAATGAGCAATTATATTGATTTTTGAAAATTGTCTTTCTGTAGGGTAAAAGCTAATTGGGCCCGCCAAAAAATGTATACAAACTTGAATAGAGAATAACTTGTATATTATTGTGAGCATGAAAGCTATCTAAAGTGAAAACACGTACACAGTTTCTTGGTGCACTTACAATAAGTGCTGACACTGAGAACCACCAGCCTCCTAACAATTTTGAGCACGATAAACTACATTCATGGTGATATATTCCATAGTAGTAAGTTGGATTGCTACACGGGTCATTTTAATTTTATAGCGCAGTTCCACTAGTGAGCCTGGTTTTCTTCTGTATATTACGTTCTTGAGGTTCCTCCACAAGTAAAGGTAAAATGGTGCTAAATCAGGTTAACGTCTGAGCTAATCAATCGTGCCTTTTTGTCCTATCCAACGACTTCGTACAGTGTTATCCAGATAGGCGCGCACATCTTGATGAAAGTGTGGTGGAGCGCCATCTTTTTGGATGCAAAATAGAATACCATGTTCCACGACATGTTTGTGCTACTCACTCCTGTTCACGTGCATATTATTCTGTTGATTTTCGTTGCGGGCGTGTGAATGCATTTAACAACTCAACAGAAGACGCTTCACTTGTGGTTATGCGAGGCCGATCTGACTTTCCCTGATGCACATCATTCACTCATCCATCCCTTTCAAACTTATCGTGAGCTAGCAATGTTTAGGCGTGTTTGTTGTTCAGTTTGATATTCCTACCTCCATCGTCGTTGCATTTCACGGACATGATCTTTTTCCTGACTTAAATGATAATATTATTTATGCTATTGCTACACTTTCTACAATGATTGAATCGCATAGCATTGCTTAGCATGACGTCACAACAGTACCGCCATCTGCTGCTGGACCATCGTACTACACGTTCAACCCGTAACCAAAGTGATATCGGATCATATCACATGTATATCATATTTTAAAATGTGTAAACATTTTTTTGGCGGACCCTGTATATGATGTATATTTGGACAATATATAGCATATATAGGTTTTACTAGGTACAGTGGCGGCGTAATGTAATCTGGGCTCGGGTCCGGGGCAAGTGAACTTGTTTGAAGCCCGTTCGCGAACACAATCGTGAGCACACACTGCTACTGTTGACCGTAATATCTTATATTCCGTTATTTGGAGACCAACGGGAAAGCAGGGAACCCCACAAGCTCACTTTACAACACAGATAACTTCTCGTTCACTTACCGTAACATATACATGAGAATGGTTATTCAGATTGTGGAGAGTCATGCTTATGAGCAGTTCGATTTGTAGGGGGGGATGATTGTGATTTCCCCATCGCTGGTATAATCTTCCCTGGCTATGTTTCCTGAAATAACTCGCAAGCCTGGGATATGAGCGGATATAAAATACAGTACTCTCTGTTCTGAGAAAAAATTCTCTCTGTCTGGAAATTATACAAATCGAACACTGCTTATCAGCCATTATAATCAAGCTCACAAGTAAGAGTTCTGAATAACTATTGCGTTACCGACCTCCATCGATGTGGTCAATTAATGTGCGAATCTTAACAAGCGATTATTCACTTGTGTCGGTGACAGGTGGGGGTCTGGGACGTGGACATCACTAACCGCCCTCTTACGCCACCTAACTAGGCAAATATTGAATATAACAAACAGAGGAAAGAACATAATTTCTGAAGCTTAACTAATAGGTCTGATTTTCGAGAAAGCAGTTTTAAGAAGTAATGTTAAACCTAAATATTAAAGCACCGGCATCTTTAACGTGGTACACATAATCTAAGCCTGATTGTTTTTCATATCCCGGCCTAATAACGTAAATTCGTACTTCTCCGAACTACCCCGTATGTTCTTTCCAATTACCTCATGCGGAGTAATTAGGACACGCATTTTTAAAAAATTATTTACAGTCACGAATCCAGCACAAGAGAAGGGAAAGGAAACAAAGCATTGAAAAGAAACTGTGTTTTGTTGTAAAAAAAATAGAAAAAGTACAGACACCCAAGATTGATCATGTTCTTTACTGGAACATACTTGTTTTTAAACGAAGTTTCATGAGTACGACAGCTCTTCTTTACACTTAACTACATCGGTAGGCTTTGCAAGTAATGCAGGAGGCACAGTTTCTGAACATAACGCAGCTTCTAATTCGATGTATTTTACTAGGAAAGGGAAGTATTCTTCCAATATATTTCTATATCGCTTCCCACGGAAGTTTTACAATTTAGCACCCTGGTCAGAGCCTACGTCTGAGATCCTGTTAGAATAAATCCCTCTTTGAAAACTCTTCACCTTCTCCACTGCTTTTGCATGCATCATGGGGTAGACCAGGGCTATCTCAATCATTTCAACTTTAACAAGAAATATATCAAATATACAGAAAGACTGATGAATACAAAATATGGTACATACCTCATTGAAACAAATTTTACACTCTGAGATACACTGAGACTCCTATCCACAATGTGCTTGATATTATTCCTGGGCACCTTGGGAGGTAAGGTTCGACCACCAACCCTCACTTCGTGCTATAGGTCGAAAAGGTGTGGAGCGCTACTTCTAAATCCCAAATGCGCCGTTCACGACGCGTGAACAGCGAACTCAGGATACTTTTACCTTTCTTTTAACATTTTTATAAGCAGTAATGTATATTACGGGCAATAAGTACAAAAGAGAAGTGATCAGGATAGCCCAAAATTTTCTGCTCGAATAACCCCAGAATGGCCAAATTTAGATTCCGAAGTGGGAACACTAACACAAAGGAGCGTTTTCGAAAATAGGTTATTTATTGCACACATGACGAATGGAGCTTAGATGTACATACACCAAGGTGATAACGCTTGATGTATTATTCTCCGAAATATACGTAACGCCAGGGAATTATAAAAATGCAACAGATGTACTATATTTAACAAAGTTAACTCATACTTCCTATAACATTTAGAATTAAAATGACGCCATTCCGCTGGAGCTTTCCAAATCCCGTTATAGGGATAAATCCCGACAACTAACAACTCTGATCACATGACAAGTCCCGAATCTCAAAGGACATTAAATAAATTTAGCTAATGAAAAGCTACATAAAATAAATAGATTTTTTTAAAATTAATATATAATCAAGTAAATTATTTTGACAATTTAAAACAACTGAAATCTATACTTACTTATTCACAGATGAAAATTAGGTAAATTTTAAATGAACCGAAAGAGTTGCTCAGCTACTCTGTTTTTCTTTTTTATGTATAAAATCAATTGTTGAGGCTCTTAATTGCTATATTATTTTTACCATTATAAATTCACATTTGAAATAATCATTGTTGGACTCAATTGCGGGTACTCTGGTGATTTATATTTAACTAGTAGTTTTTAATTTAATTTGAATAAATAAGCAACTTCACTGGAAAATCTGTCAGGTTGTGCAGCCACTAGGCTCGGTATAAGTCTTTCTTTCGGGGTATTACTGGAAGTATTATATGAAGGGCATTATGTCCAGGTTTATCCGGATAGTTTCAGATTTCATGCTATTTCGGAACCAGTGTTTGGGTCGACAAAAGTCCGGGTTGTTATGTTGTTTTAATGAATTATGGATTTTCATGTCAGACTCGCCGAAATAATTGTAATATTGTAATGAAATACTTGTAATAATTATTTATACTTATAAATTTTACTAGCTGCGATATCTATTACTTTATGAGCTTAGTAATTAGAACAATAAACATATATTATTTTCGTTTTTTTCTGGGTTTTAAAATATTTAATATTCTTTTATGTATGCAATGTTCTTTTAACAAAAATGTGTACTATAAAATTCATGTAGTGTAAATTTTGAAGCCGCCAGACATATTTTATTTAGCAATTTACCTGATTGGGCCTATTCGGTACCAAATTACTAATGTTTATGGGGATGATTAAAGTGTCGTTCGCTTCTTAAAAAAAAATATTGTAACTCTAATTACACGGAAGCTTCGTAAAATTTAAAGATCAGAGGTGCAAGCGTAAATTTTCCAGTACCGGAACGTTTCAACGTTTACCATATGTCATACCAATAACTAGGGACTCCACAGTCTAGTGGTTGGTGTGTTGGACTCACGTCTGCGTGGTCCCGTGTTCAGTTTCCGGCTGGAGTCCCACTTTTCGGCGTCCACCCAGCGTCGTGAGGCAAATTGGGGGAGTTACGTGAATAAAGACATGACGACCACACTCGGTCTGGTAAACCTCTGATACGCCTGTTCGTGGTTAGGTACGCGCAGTGCTGACAGTGCCGAGTACGCACAGCCGTTACTCAGGTGGACATAGTTCTACCAAACATAGACAGATTGTGTTGTGGAAGGCTTAGGGCTTATTAGCCTGTTACACCAGTGTTTTCAGTCATACCAATAATTGTGAAGTTAAGAATTGTCATAAAACAAAATGGTTAATATTGACAACAATATGGAATATTTTATCAATTAAATTTGAAAAGCTTAACATTTAGAAACTGACTAAGAAACATTTAATAGAAGAAATGTCAGAGTACAAAATCTTTTATTTTACCTTCTTACTGAAACAGTCCAATCTTGATATAACCACATGTTAATGTGTTACAAAAACTTACCAAGTAGATTAAAATCCTCCAAATTGGTTGGTTTTGCTTGTCTTGTTCTGGTGTCATCTGCAGTTCGGTGTTTTCGCAGCCACGTTTTCACACATGGCTCTGGATCCCAGTCTCTCAAGTTTGAGGAGCGTAGTTTCAGAACAATCATACTTGACACATGTGGCACTGTCAGTCTCGTAGGGTGGAGCTAATGATAAGATTCATTAGACTCAGTCAATAATTGTTTTTGTAGAATGGAACATTGTTCTCCCAGAAACCAGTAACGGAACGACGTTCCGGTATCAGTTCACACCTGTTTAAGATGTCAGAAAATAGTAAAACAGTAATTCAACATGCTTAATACTAGCTTTCCTGAAATATCGAAAGGTGTACAAATCCCTTCCGTGGAGAAGCTTTTGTGAAAGAAAACCTTAATGCAAAAGCTTTCATTAGGCATAAAAGTAGAGCAGAAAAAGAAAAGAAAAACCCTAACCATACTGAGGAATCTTTCAAACTTTATATTTACAATAATATCCGGACCAGAATCCAGAGAATGCAGGTGGGTAGTGTCTTGTAATATTTTGTAGGTCACAATAGAAAATCCACCCTTATGTTGTAAATAGGGAATAAAATAATTACATTATGATATTGCAATTCTCGGTAACAATGAGTACTGCGCAAATCAACCGTCTCTTGTTTGTTACAAGTATGATTGACTGTGCACTAATAGAAGAGTGAGGCATTGTGGTTGTGGACGTTGTGCAGATGTGGTGAGTTACCTGTAAGTCCAATTGGACGGAGTTTCAAAGAGGTATAATTGTGGGTGCTTGTTTAACTAGAGAATCTGTGAGCGAAACACCGATACTATGCTGTATAATACAACTCACCATCTCGAGAGTCATAACCGCATACACAGTGCACGGTAAAATAGGGTCGGCGAAGCACAGTAGTTGTCGAAATACGATGCAGCAGGATAGGGTCCGTGGGTCTGAAATGGATTTTGACGTCGCAGACGAAAACAACGGCCGCGAAAGTAATTACAGAACATAATATCCACCTAAACACACTGTTCATTAAAACAGTAAGGCGAGAACTGCACAAAATGAGTATCCATGGGCGTGTTGCTATTCGCAAGCCCCTAATAATAGACAAGAATGGTCAAAAACGACGTGCATGGTGCAATGTCCACAAGAAACAGGACGTTGGAGGACTGGTAACTTATCGTGCCGTCGGATGAGTCATCCTTTACCCCCTTCCTCACCACTGGACTCGTGTTTGTCTGGCGAACACCCCCTGAAGCATACAATGTGGACCGTCTCCGTCCGACTGTAAAATATGGTAGCGGCTGTATTATGGTATGTGACGCTATATCATGATATTCGGCAGCTCTCGTTGTCGCATTACACGGTTCGGTCACAGAAGCAGTGTATAGAGAGCTCTTGGGTAACCAGGTCCACCCAACGATGCAAACTTTATTTTCAGACGGGTTCCAGGATGCCTCCATTCCCGCCGTTGGTTCTATTCAAAGGAGGTTTCACGAGCATGCTGATCAGGTTCAATGGAGGTTGGAGTTATAAGAAAATTGTTGCACTGTACGCCTGATAGTGAGACAACCAACATGACAATAGAAATATGCGCGAAAACATGATATGCCAGGATATTCCTCCTTTTCGAGGAAGAAATATTTAGTAGGTAAGCATCGCTTAGAGGACCACGAGACAGTTGACAGAAATCCCTTTCTCGTCTTGTCAAACGCACACACATACACACATATATATATATATATATATATAATGCCTTTTCCGTGGGAAAGGAAGGTTCCCATAAGATCAGCGAGGTCAAGTAGCTATGGGTCTGGTCAGTGCTTGGACGGGTGACCGTTGCAGTACTCCAGATGGTGTTGCCTGTGCGGCGTTCACCCAGCGTCGTGAGGCCAATTGGGGAGCTACCTGAATAAATAGGTAGCGATGACAGTTGAGAGCTTCGGCTCTCCTCTCCCAACACGTCTGGTTAGCATGGGAGCAGTAGACAACCTCCTCCCTCCTGGATAGGCCTTATCCAGTAGTGGATTGAATATGGCTGTGAATTATATATATGTATACATACATATAATATCATCATAAAACCTGAGATTGTGTGTAAAGTATTAGGTGCCATTGACCAGTGGTTGAAGAGAAATTGGCGGGGAAAGTTTTCAAGAGGATTGTTTTGGGTACGGTACGTATGAATGTTTGGTTTCTAGTTTACACTCAATGTCTCGCACTACAGCGACAGACAGTCAAATGACACTGATAGCTGCACGTTGCTATACTCATAGTCACCAGATACTCTCACTGCTACAACTGAACAAGTGTAGAATTGGGTACAATCCGTAGAATAGCGCGCGAATACTAACAAGCAAACACACTCATGGGACAAAAAAAGGTCATGATTTTCCCCCTGTGTCATGATTACGATGACAAAATATGTGTGCACGCAAATTTTGGCAACTCGAGCCCAATTGGTTTCGGATATATTGCTGTTGAAATCCCATTATACGTTTAAATTGCTGGAAGAAAGGGAAAGCAAATACATAGTAATTGGTACTGGGTGGAAGGTCACCCCATGCTAGCGTCATATATCCTTCTCTCTCACAAAATAACATTTACGCAAAATTCTCTTCATAAACGTATTTTCCGTAAAATTTTAGCCAGAAATGACATATTTCACGACTACTTTCCGATTTAAGAAAATCAATCAATATTCAACATAACGGACTTCTAGATGGCAGTCATGAAATATAACCTCCACAATGTAGTGCCTTCCACACAGTAACAATTACTATGTATTTGTTTTCCATTTCTTTCAGCATTTTAAAGTATTTTAACACTTTTATATCACTCTCAACAGACAAGAATCTTACTATTTTATCAGCAATATCTCCAAATCCTAAAGGGCTCGACTTGCCAAAATTTGCATGCGCACATACTTTGTCATCGTAATCATGACGCAGGGGGAAAATCATAACCTTTTTCTGCCCTATCAGTATGTTTGTTTGTTAGTATTCGTGCGCCAGTCTCCAGATTGTACCCAATTGTACACTTGTTCAGTTGTACCAGTGAGAGTATCTGGTGACTATGAGTATAGCAACGTGCAGCTATCAGTGTCATTTGACTGTCTGTCACCGTAGTGCACGACATTGAGTGTAAACTAGAAAAAAAAAACATTCGTATGTACCGTACCCAAAACAATCCTATTGGAAACTTTCCCCGTCAATTTCTCTTCAACCACTGGCCAATTGCACCTAATACTTTACACACAAACTCAGTTTATTATGCTGATTTTAAATATGTACGAGGAGAAGTCAAAAAGTAAAGGGACATTTGTGAAAAGAGTGCATTTATTCCAATGATAGAAAAATGAAACATACATTATTTTTCTACATAATCTCCCTGGACCTCAACGCACTTTTCCCAACGTTTCACAATTTTTTTTATTCCGTCAGAACAAAAGTTTTTCGGTTGTATCTGTAACGAATTTTGCACCGCATCAATGACTTCTTCATCGGTTGCAAATCTTCTTCCCCTCAGCGCTTCCTTCAGTAGCCCAAACATATAAAAATCGGCCGGCCGTTTGGCAGAATATGGCCGAGCGTTATCTTCCTGCATTATGAAACCTCTTCACAGTTTTCCACGACGTTTGGATCTGATTGCAGGTTTTAGTTTAGTTCGCAACACATCACAATAGTTCTCACTGTTAACAGATTCGCCTCTTGGGGTGAAATGAGCTGCTACTACACATTCCATGTCCCAGAATAGTGTTAGCATAATCTTACCAGCTGATGGTTGACGTTTAAATTTCTTAACTTCTGGTGATGATGGGTGTTTCCAAACCATGCTCGCAGCCTTACTTTCCGGCTCGTAATGATGTACCCAATTTTCATCTTCCGTAACGATTTGCTGTAAATATCCATCTCTCTCGCGACAATAACGGGCCAAATGTTTACGAGCGATGTCCAACCTTTGCGTCTTATGCTGCGCTGACAATTCTTTCGGGACCCACCTTGCACACACATTCCGAAAATTTAGCCTGTCGTGTAAGGTGGAATAAGCTGAACCATGAGTGATATGTAAAGTATTGGCGATTTCGTCCACTGTGATTCGTCTGTTTTCCATCACCATGCCCTAAAGGGCTTTCACATTGTCCTCAGTGGTTGACGTCGATGGCCTGCCCGATCTTTCGTCGTCACATAAAGAAGTTCTTCCTTGTTTGAAGCGCTCTTTATATTCGTAGATCTTGCTTCGCGATAAACAGCTGTCACCATACTGCGCTTACCTTCGACGAATAATTTCCGCAAGTTTAACACCTTCCGCAAGCAAAAAGCGAATCACTGCCCTCATTTCCTCCTTGGTGCAGATCGACAATGGAGCTGCCATGTTTAACGGTCTGCTACACTCCAATAACTAGCGCGAGAATAAGGGTGACACGTTGTATAGAAGTGTTGCTGACTACACTAATTCAGCGCTGGATACTAGCAGTGTTACCAACACCTGGAAAGAGAAATTGAAAAAGTCCCTTTACTTTTTTACTTCTCCTCGTATATCTCTTCTAGATCTGAGTGTCCACTTCTTACATTTTCAGTGTTGATACATATACACTAAATCGTCGCTTATGCGGCTATAATCGGACTGGGCTTGTTCCTACTAAACAGTATTTTTGAGTGAAATTAACATAGACAAATTGACAGCCTCCGCGACGGAGACTCGAACCCGGGTCTCCCAATTGCCAGCTAGGTATGCTACCATTACACCACCACGGTACGGACAATTCTCTGTGTATATGGAATATTCCTCTCGCCTATATACTCTCCCAACTCTCCCAAAATCTCCGCCTGAGTGGAGTGTCTGGGTCTCGTTACCAGGCATGACGAGTTGGGAGGGTGTCTAGGCAAAGGAACATTCCATATACACAGAGAATTGGCCGTGCCGTGGTGGTGTAATGGTAGCATACATAGCCGGCAACTGGGAGATCAGGGTGCAAGTCCTGGTTGCAGCGGCTGTCAATTTTTCTGTGTTAATGTCAACATTTACCAACATAAGATTTATTGTGAAAAAGGTAATAGCAATATTTTCGATTTTTTTTATGTTTAATCACTTAGAAGCTATTAAAAATGGTTTATTTTACAGATATCAAAATTTATTTTAATAAATTCGTGACAAATACAGTACTACACTGCAAATCTACACAGCGGCGAATTTTTTTTTTTTTTTATTTTATGCCCTCACTTACATACGATATTGCTACAAATAATTTGGAACCAACTAAAACAAGTTCGTTTACTCGAAAATCTTTCAGGATAAATGAGCTTTCAGTGGATTTAGATTTCCGCTTTACGAGAAATTACTGCTTGCTTATTTGTATTAGATTGTACTTACTATACCTTTACGACCATACGATATATTACAAGCAGCAAAGTTTCAAAACAAGAAATTCAGACATTTAATCTGAAGACACCTAATACAAATGTTGACACAGCAGTGTTTGTTGTATTCATACTGTTCAAGACATCGTGTGTTCTGGGGTTGTTCCAGAAACGTGACAAGTTTGAGTTGTAGCTATATAACGCAACGAATTGTAGATTTTTCCATCCTCCATTGTAAGTAAAATTCTGTGATTAGTGTAAGGTAGTTACCATGATCGTCGAAACCGATGCAATGTTGGGAAATGTTACTTGGAATTTTTTTTGGAATTCCAAATCGTACAAGGATATTGCAAACTTTTTCTCTTTGGGAATAGGGATCCAAATTTGTCATACTACACCCTACCATACACAGTAAAATCCAGTAAAGAGACTGCATAAGGAGATGAATAGATTGTAGAGACAATTGCACTCGGCCCCATATACAGTGATACAACCACTTGGTCCATATCAATCTTCTTAATTATTCTGTCAGCAAGAATCGGTGTGGCTCCTGCCCAAATCCATCTTAATAATTAAATATTATCCCCCATATGGAGACAATTGGAGGTCCCAACGGTGAAAGGGAAAGAAGAGCCTTGGAAATCACAGTTAATCATGGCCGATTTGAAGAGGAAGGATGTTGCGGAGAAGAGGATATCTGAATGGAAACGCCGATATCCTGAGATATGGCGAATAGAAGAAGGTAAATTAGTATTCCTAAAGAACCATGAATTGAGTAACTCATACCATAAACATATAAAGAAAATGTTCAGCCTTTACCTCGGACCTTATTTGTGTATAGAAAAACTCGATCCAAAAGTGTTATGTCTAGTAGATATTGTCACAGGGAATAGCAAAGGCCAGGTCTCGACGGAACACTGTCGGTTGTGGTGACCCACATCAAAGACGTACCTGCAATGGTTAGAGTTGACAGAGAAATGTGTTTCTCTGAATACATTGCAGAACGTTAAAGACAACGTGGAAAGGTTCATGACCCATTACAATCTTACTTTTCATGATAAGATGGATTATTAGCTACACCATTCTTCTTCGCGGGATCCTGCAACGCCGATACCCAATGGACAATCGGATGTAGTTGACAATGAAGAATGAACTAAGGTACGATGTGTTAGTGCGATAAAAAAGAACGGTCCAGTGGAACGTGAGCCCGTTTGAGCGCCATTTGCTACGACCATCTGCTATATAGGTGCTGCGTAGTAGTTATCATTACTGGGAAGGAACATAGATGAAGCACGACATATTAAACTTTCTTATTTTGTTTCTTTAATTGTTTTTTATAGATATTTTGTCTCTATATGGAAAGTTTAAGAACATAATAGTTTAGTAGAGACAGAAGTAAGTTTATTAACGGAACTCATTTATTCTTAGTATTATTTTAGATGTTAGACTAGTGTACATAATAAATCGTTCTATACAAATTAAATGACCCAACCAAGGTGGGAGTTGAAAATTGTCCTGACTTAACAAACCACAAATACAGAGTACCAGCTTTCAGTTGTTGGTTAATCTGAGTTAATGCTCTCTCCCGGTCGAGAGGTACCTTATAGGCAGCTTAGTCCCTCATGCTAGAGGCAAGCTGTCATAAAGAAGTCTCTCCTTAAGCTGAGAAGTCATCCTAGCCGGAGAGTACTATTTCGTCGGAGTTTTCCAGTTCGGAGGTGGCTCTCTACCGTACGAAGAGGTCCTTAAGTACCAAGGTCCTCTTTCGCAAGAGGATACTCACCCACGTGTACAACTCTCCCTGAGAGGCTGTAGTTGGAATTGGTCTCCTCCTGGGGAGGCCATTTTCTCTCACTGATAGTTTCTCCCCTTCAACTTGTATCTTCCCTCAAAATAGTGGGCATCTTAGACTAATGTAATGGATAAGATGCGTATTTTGATAGTATAGTTCAAAGGCCCATATCATGATGCTGAATGTATTCAGCATCATGTATTTCTGCAAGTAATTACATGAATGTTCAATTTACATTTGTGCAAAGCTTTGCTCTTCTGTTCCTTTTAATTACTTCACAATAGCTCGTAGACTAAAATGTTTGGCATCTTCCTTCAATACACTATATTGAAATACGAAACGAACTTTGGTCCGGGAAAGCTTATTTTCATTTATCTTAATTGGAATTTGATTAATTGATATAAAACGAGAAAGATGGTAAACCCTATTTGCATTGAACTTTATTTAATAGCATTTGGCCAAGTGGAAGTATGTGAATCACAAAATCCCTAAGTTTTGTACATTAATTGTATATCAAAATTTGGTTCTTTATAAAGTTCAATTGGCATCCACCGTAATAGAAACGCTATTTTTATTTTATTTTAAATTCACAATACCCATATCTTTTCCGTGATCATATTAAATACGGCAATCAATATTTTTAATATACCTGAAACTCCTTTCTACTTTATCCGTTTTAAGAAATTTCCTCGCCAGGGATCAGAGGCATAATTGCCATGGCGATGGCGCAAAACCCCGCAATATAGACTTGCATGACCGTTCCAAGGGAGCCCTTTACCCTAGACCAATGGGCCGAATCGACTTCGGGTAAAACGTAGTTACGTCTCTGCTAGAAGCCTTTTATTTTTAACTATCCTGAGGCTACATAGAAAGCAAATCTTATTGGAGAATATATATTTAGATTTTAGTGATGAAGTAGCCGAAGGGCTTCTAAGTTAATGAGAAATTTAAATTTGCTCAAATTAACCGGATTCTTCAATACTATTAATCCATTTTGGAGCATTTCCTTTTTAGAAGAGTTAGATTGTAGTGCTCTTTGTTACCAATAGATGTCAGAACCTAAGGTGGGAAATCCACTAATTACAAATGATTTAATCTTATGATCTCCTTAGGGGTCTCAATACACTAGTTAATTAGTAGAGAACTCGCTTAACATATTGAATACGTTTTTGAAAACAAGAAACCATTTTAAAAATACTTTATATCGGTTCTCACTGCTCAGCAGTACGTATAGAGCATTGGAGCATAAAGTACTTCATTATGTATCATTTAATTTGAGATAAATCTAACCAAACAATTATTGTCGAGTATTATGAACTTTTTGAAGAGAGTGTTGAGTTTGATCATAGAACATGATTATTCGATTCTCTCTTATAACAAGATAGTTTGCATTAAATTAGTAGG
The DNA here is from genome assembly GCA_022664845.1 of Lepisma saccharinum. Classification (NCBI taxonomy): domain Eukaryota; kingdom Metazoa; phylum Arthropoda; class Insecta; order Zygentoma; family Lepismatidae; genus Lepisma; species Lepisma saccharinum. Next base: position 17,720 of record JAGDQP010027866.1, read on the forward strand.
GTTTACTCATTGCAGGGACGGATCCACAATTTCCGCAAGAAGAGGAAAAGGATAGACCACGAATGGTTTCAATATGTCCCCACAAAATGCATTTTTCAACTATAAATTTATCATATTATTCATCATATTGCTGTTTTAGCCAGGAATATGAAACAAATATTGCTAAAAAATTTCTAAGTTAATAAAATTTGTCCAGAAATAAATCAAAGCTTCCTTCTAGATTAATTCTTAAGATAATGTTTCAAAATATAAAATACTTTTCCCTGAGGAGGGGTTCCTCTGGATCTAAGACTGGCACAATGAGGTGAGCGAGTCAAGTTGAAGTTAACGAATTTTATATCTTTTTTGAAATAAAATGTCTCCAAAGTTACTGGACCGATGATATACAATTCGTACACTGATGGCGGTTGTATCGGAGAGGTTTATAGGATTTGAGATTTCCAAAAATATGGTCTCCGTGGCAACGGTACTTCAAGTACATCACACTTTCACACATTACGTAACGATGTGTAACAGTATGCTATTCCGTTCCATAGCTTGTTATATTCCATTCAGTTCTGTCGTGAATTTTGTCGCTCATCGCATAGAGTATTACTATTTTGACCTCCAAATTGTTATTACTATCTTGATCTTCCTCTACACATTTTCAAGCATTGTGTGGTTTTCGTTGCTCATTTGTTACTCTACCCTGGCGCAGAAATTCTTTCTTCTCAAACTATTTTCGATGTACTCTTGGATGCTATGAATCATCTAATTGATTGATCTGTGTCATCTCTTATTATTCGACTAAATAGAATGATATGTGGTGAGCTATTATTGGTAAAAAAAATTCCGCCAGGATATAACCATGTTCTTTAATAATTATAAAGTTTTTCAAAAATAGATATAATGTTCTAAAAAATTTGTTGAGACCTTGCGTTTACTTTGCTTTTGGTTCTTTCTCTTGAATGAGGAAATTGGAAGTATTCTTGACTGTCAGCAGAACCTGGCAAGTCCGGAATTGACTTCCGGCGGATGTTTGGTTTCTGGTAGTTGGAGGTTGAGGTTACCACCAGTAGACGAAATAGAAAGAAGATGGAAGCAGGCCCACTGATTGTCGAAAGTAAAATATTAATTTTAACTTTAAAAGTGAAATAATTATATCAGTGGCCTGGACGGTTTGCAGTTGGTACCCCAGAACCCCATATAGGTTTCCGCCGCATTCACCGTGAGCAATGCTACATTTTATAATATTGGTGTCTGAAAGTACGTTTTGGATTTCTTCCCGTTTTATACCGGAACCCCACAAGTTCATTTTCCGTGGGATCGCGATAGTTTTTTAGGTGTATCTCGATAACCACTTGAAATATCGTGTTCGGGTTTCACTTAATGTCTCAGTTAAAAAACTTGCTTTGATTTTTGCTTGATAAATGTGATGTACATATATAAATGATAGCAGCACATACTCTTTGGCACCCCAAAACCCCACACAGATTATTTTAGAATTCATTGTGAATGATAGTTTGAAACAATTTGATTATTCCCATGGTTCGATTTGTAGTAGCTCATCGTCTTATTGCCGTAATTCATGCATTGTGATCATGGCGTCAAATGTTTCCCGCGCCATATCTTGGTAACTGTTTAACTTACCTACTTCGAATTTTCCTTTGATGTAATGTATGGTAATTTACTGTACATTTTACCTATAAATGAATTGGCCGAACTTCAATCGCCGATATTGTGGGTGCCCCACAATACCCCAGAACCCCACATAAGTACCCGCTGAAAACACCGTCAACAATGGTTTATTTTATTATATGGAGATTTGTAAGTAGTTTTAGGATTCCTTTCCGTTCTATACCGAAACCTCACACAGTAATTTTTCGTGGAGTCGCAATAGTTATTTAGGCGTATCTCGATAACCAAATGAAACATCGTGTTCTAGTTTTCACTTAACATTTCAGTTGAATTTGAAACATTTGAGCTGTATGCAGAACTGAGAACAGTGCGTACCCCTTGGTACCCCAAAATTTTACAGATTGACCCTTTGATTTTTGCATAAATATTCGTTTGGGATACGTAATCCAAAATTTTCTTCTCCTTATATAAAATACCTAATCCTAATCCTACCCGATTTGATTCTAAGCAAGGCTGCCATAGTAATCAGTGTAAATAATTTCATGTTGTAAACATAAGACTATTTTAATTACATCAACATTATCTGGAAGTAAATATGAAAATGCTCCTGCCATCTATGTTTGGTAGGACACATTGATTGCTATCTTCATTCGTCAAATTGTTTCTATTCCCTTTCACTGAAATTCATTGAATACCCTTAGATGAGATAAATAGTGGTAAACGTGATAAAAACTTGGTCAACTTCATTTTTATATGGGCCAGTCTAGTAACTGTGGACTTTGGCACGTCACGATTCACCTTTAGCTGTTAAAATCCACACCCATGGCAGTGCCGCGACTAGAACTCGGGACTTTCGAGCCAATGACTAACTTTCTTATTTATTTCATAATTTTATTACATGAAAGCTGAAATTGCATTGATATTACCTCCCTTCTTACAAGAAATACAACATAGGTTGAATCTAGTCTCTTTCGCCGTTAACTTACTTACAACAATGTTCCAGAGATTCTTAAAAATAAATTCCTCTATAACAATTTCCGTAAGATTTTCGTTTATTTTTTTACCTCTAATTGACCTTATAAAGCTAATAAGAGTTGCACATAATATGATACAACTGTTAAGGCTGTATGATTAACTATAATATCCAACGTCTTCATTGTTATCCAGAACATAATCCTTTTTGTAGCTTTTGGAAAAACTTGAAACGCTGGAAGTTCCATAACCTGTTCGAATTCTATCTTGGGGAAACTACCCCCAGTGATTTTATTCATAATTTTGTTATACTGGTTCCATATCTGTCTCGACATCAGACATTCCATAAACTTATGTTTCATGCTATCCTGCTTCCCACATTTCTCACATATGTCATTCTCTCTTATACCTTTTCGATACAGATTGTCTTTAATAGGTAAAATGTGATGAATCACTGGAAAGGCAAGATGACGCAATTGAGGAAAATTCTGTATATCCTCCAGATTTTCCCATATTGCCTGGCAATCAAGTTCTGGGTTCTGCTTTTGAAAAAGATCTTCATAGTCATAAAAGTTATCACCAATCCACCTTTATAGTTCTTTAACTATACAGTTATCAATCTGTATTTTTGATTAATCTGTATTATTGTTAAGATAAAGAAGTAATTTGTCTCAAGGTTGGATATTCAGAGATAAAGTCAGATCCATTGTTCTGAATATATCGTTCATAACTTGCTTAGACAGTGTGTGTTCATATTCGCCAATTAATTTAATAGTTCTATGAAGGAGTAATGCCTCTCCTTGCAGCTGTATGGATTTAAGATTAAGACCCCCTTTATTAATTGCAATTGACAAGTATGTCTGTGAGCACGTAATATAAAAAGATTTATAGTTATCTCTAATTGCTTTATACATGTAGTTTCCTGTTACTATTTGACCTGAGGCGTTGATATAACTGTTAAAAATTTGGTTGTTTGCTCTTTTCCTTTCTTGTATAATATTTAATTTTATTTTTTATTTGTAGATAGCTGAGGTTCCTCCCCAATACCAACTTGTTTGAACTTTGATCTGACCATACCCTGTATTTTTCTCGCATGTATATTTCTTAATACAGTCTGCGTTTCTTTCACTTTTTTTAACCATTTAGGGTTTTGTATAGACAACGTACTATAATGCTCCAGGAGACTTCTCGGCCACCCGGCCGGCAAGAGGTTCATAGTGAAATTAAGAATTAGCCGAATGAAAACAGGACAATCAAATGTTCTCTAAAATGGTTACAAATGTTTCAAGGTTCACTTCCATATTATTTTTTAGAATAAAATATTCGGTTAGACGTTAACCTTTACGAGAAGAAAGGCGTCCTACACAACACAATTTAGTCAGAAAACAACGTAGACCGCCAATAAAAGAACGTCTTAATCAAAGGTGAATAGAAAATACAAAGTTAGTTGTGCATGATTGACCTAAGCGACGAAAGACGCTATATAGAAAGTTGAAGTTAATAGCTATTAAATATATTTTCCATAGAGTAGACAAGCAGCAGACGATCTAAGTCCGTAACGCCTCTGAGCGATGAAGTTGGTTGGCGCACACTTGTCCAGGATCAAGAATCTGTAAGAGTCTTTTTAATATGAAATTTCTTGAATTTCTCTATCAGGCTGCCGAATTGGAGAACTTAAACCACGTCCTCTTCCTTTTAGGACTTTATGAAATTATTAGGACATTGACCCATCTTATGGAATTAAGTTAGATCGTGATATTTCTTGCCCATACCATACCTTGCACCTGCACTTCTGCCCAGGACAATTCCGAAGTCATCACCTTTACCAGTGAGTCAGGACAAGATATAGAAACCGTAGTCGATCGACAATTCCATAATATTACTTGAAGTTCAGACGCACAACAGGAAACCAAAATAATTGAATATGGTTATTTTTAATGAAATATGATGTACTGTTCAAATATACTGACATTTTCTTTAAAATTTATCTTTCTAGTCCTACTGAAGAGGAGAAAATCGGTTCTAGAGAGTAATAACTAAACAAAATTTCTCTTAAAAAGAAAAATGCCTCTAGAAATAATATAATTTGATTTTTGTAGGTGCTGCATTATTTGCAATTACTCCACAACCCATAGCGAATAATATCACTACTGACTTAAATATTTGGTACTTAGAAGAAGGAACCATAGCTAGAGACCCGGATATTATTTTAAATGCATTACCAGATATGAATAGGAACGCAATTAAGATTTGCCTTCATCTGAATTTCTCCAAATGTGAGATTAGCTCCCTGAAAACAGCCAAACTGGGAAAATAGACAAACTTGAGATGTTTTTTTCTCATGTCATTCGTCAGTCTTTGGGCACTCAGCGTCTTATTTATTAAGAAACGTAATTTACAATACCAAGATTATTATATTTTCTGCGCTGTTCGCCTTCTTGGAGAGAAGAAGATCTACTTGAACATTATTATAACACCATTAAATATGGATTAGAATCCATCCTCAATTGTTCCTTTCCTGATAACACATGGCTTTAGGCTTCTCTCCCAATTAGTTTTGAAGGATTAGACATCCGACGAGCCTTAGATTTGGCTATTCCCGCCTTCGTGGCATCATTTCACGGTTCCCGTAGCCTAATAGGATCCCTTCTTCACACTGATATTACTTCTCATGGGGATTCTGATATTTGTTCTACAACTAGGTCTTTATTAGTTGGTTCAGCTTTACCCATAAACCTATACTAGATCAAATCAATTCGTATGGGATGAACCCAATATCAAATCACATTTCTCCTTTTTACTTCAGTCTGCAGGTAACTTGGAAGACAAAGCCAAACTAATCACCGCTTCCATTTTAGAAGCAGGTGCTTGGCTCAAAGCTAAACCTTCGCCTTCTCTTGGCCTTCATCTAAGTAACGAATGTTTCCGAATAGTAGTTGCGATTCGTCTGAGTGCAGATATATGTGAAAGTCATAAATTCCAGGCTTGTAAGAGTGACGGAAATAAAAACGTTGCATAGACTTTCTTGTTCCAAAAGCGCAGGTAGACACCCTCGTCACTCAAGAGTTAATGACATTATAATGAGAGCACTAATTTCAGCTGGCATACCTGCAATAAGATAACCCATTGGATGTAGCAGAACAGTTGGCAAAAGGCTAGATTTCATGACTCTGTTACCTTGGAAGAGAGGCAAAGCGTTAATTTGGGATTTCACATACTCGGCTACGTTTGTTCTCTCCAAGCTCCATTTTCCTCAAGCTCCCTTTAAAATTTCGTTATTCAAATGCTTCCGTACCGTTAGACCTATTCACACAAAACATGGTATAATTATTAATCGAAGCATTACAAACAATACTCTGCCTAATCTCGTCCCTCAAGCGCTCTGGTCGCATCTACATTTTACATGAGTACGAGTTTCTATATCACCGCATTACTCGTCATAGTGCTGTTACCGCCCATAAACTTCATTTTATCTTTAATCTTACCGCATTACTCAGAAACGACTCCCAAAGATCCGAACAATTTTAACTCAAATGCGAGTTTAACTCAAGTCGGGTTTGTATCATTTCAGTTTGCATCCCCAGAACCGTAGTTCTCAGTCTTGTCAACCTATTATAAAAAAAATATTTTAAAATCTTCATAATATTTAAAGTAATAAACATTTATTCTAGAATAATAGCTTATTGGAGATTTTCTGTCCTCTAATGATAATCATATGTGAAACACAGAACGCAGTGTTTCAAAACATTAGTATTATCCAAGGTTGAGTGATGTTGAAAATGGAGTAAATTCCGTGCAGATTTTTTCATAGAAAATGTTATTGACAACAGAAAGATCAAGGGTGTAACTTTTTCAAATATATACATTTACTGGCATCATGGGATATGTAACGAATACTTTTAACCCCTCATCAACGGATGGGCGTATTTCCGAAAGCAGGATGTAACAAAATATAAATTGGAACTTATGGTACAAAATCTAGCAATAAACAATTACCAGATTTAGGATATTTAATAGATAAACATTATTTATTTCTTTGACCTAAGTTAGCTAGATAAATCGGCGCATATTCTCTCTAGATCAATCTGTTTACGAGAGAAACATGAAGGGCAGATTTGGTTTATAATAATTGGCTGCTTTGAGTTCAAAATAAAATAAAATAATTATGATTTCTATACACAAATATATTTACAAGTAGATAAATTAGTTTAATGTCGAAGCATAACAATTTCAGTTGAACAAACCATTTATGTGTTATTCAATTTTATGCGAGTAGCAACAAATATTTTTTCTCAGAGT
>JAGDQP010027867.1:695-24605 GCA_022664845.1 Lepisma saccharinum
CACTCATTATCTGATGAACAGAAACAAGCGCGTGTTGATTACGCCCGGGACATCATTGCAACTGCCCGTAGGAAGAAAAATTTCCTTCTGTCCATTGTTGCAGAAGACGAATGTTGGTGTTTTCGTTATGATCCAGCTACTAAACGTCAGAGTGCCGAATGGAAGTCTGCAGATTCTCCAAAAGGAAAGAAACTTCGTCTCCAAAAGTCAAAAGTGAAGACAATGCTCATTTGTTTCTACGACAGTAAGGGTATCATTCATCATGAATTTGTACCAGAAGGTCACACAGTTAATGCTCAGTTTTATTTAGGTGTTTTGGAGCGTTTGTTGAAGAGAATACGTCGTGTTCGGCCTGATTACTCAACCCCAGGTAGCTGGTTCCTTCTCCATGACAACGGTCCAGCTCACCGAGCAGTACTTGTTGCGGAATATTTGGCCACAAAACAAGTGTGTGTGCTGAATCATCCCCCCTACTCACCAGATATGTCCCCCTGTGACTATTTCCTGTTCCCTAAGCTGAAGTTGCCATTGAAAGGACGACTTTTCGACAGGGTTGAAGACATCCAAGCAGCTGTGACCGCGGCATTACGGGCCATACCACAAACTGAGTTGCAGAAGTCATTCCACTCCTTGTGTGATCGTGCCACTCGTTGTATTGATGCAGGAGGGATGTACTTCGAGTAATAAACAGGTATTATTCAATTACTTTTGTTTGTTTCGTCAGAATAAAATCAGTCTCATTACTTAATTGTCGGACTGTGTAGAGGAATTTGAAATCCATACCGCAGAACCGTGGACTCCCGAACCTGGCGAGATCGAGATCGAAATGTCGGTAAAGAAATTGAAAATTTTCAAATCACCAGGAATAGACAATATTCCAGCCGAATTAATTAAAGCAAGAGGAACGGCACTAATCAAGGAACTACATAAATTGATAAGTGCTATATGGAGGAGCTCTCAAAGGAATGGAAAACATCAATAATAGTTCCGGTTTACATAAAAGGCGATAAATCGGACTGTAATAATTACCGTGGAATCTCGTTACTTCCAACCTGTTACAACCTATTAAGTAATATTCTGTTAACACGCCTTAGTGTATATGTAGATGAAATAATTGGAGATCACCAATGTGGATTTAGAAGGAATAGATCCACATTGGACCAGATTTTCGCCTTGAGATAAATTTTGGAGAAGAAATGGGAATAAAATGGGACGGTTCACCAGCTATTCATTCATTGGTTTTAAGAAAGCATATGAATCTATCAAAAGGAAAAGTGATACAGTATCCTGATACGATTTGGAATTCCGAGAAAAACTGGTTCAACTAGTCAAGATGTGTCTCATGGATACCATAAGCAGAGTACGGATAAGTAATAACATATCAGATAATTTCGAAATTTGCATCGGACTGAAACAAGGCGATGCTTTATCGCCACTACTGTTTAACTTTGCGTTAGAATATGGGATTTTAAAAATTAAAGGTGACAAAAAGGAGCTATCATTGAATGGTTTGAATCAACTGTTTGTATACGCGGATGATGTAGATTTAATAGGGGATGATATAGATGCACTACAAAGCAACACCGATGTCTTAGTAGAAGCGTGCGATGAGATAGGTCTACAGGTAAACATAGATAAAACAAAATACATGATAACAAGCCGAAGCACAGGGGATGAAGGAATTAAAAACATAAGAATTAGGGATGAGGTCATAGAGAAAGTAAACAAATTTAAATACTTGGGAGCATACGTAACAAGCAAAAATGAGGTCACGGAAGAAATAAAAAGTCGCTTAGTATCGGGGAGCGCATGTTTCTACTCAGTTCAAAAACTTCTAACATCGCGATTAATATCAAGGAAATTGAAATTAAAAATATACAGAACGGTTATTCTGCCGGTAATTCTTTACGGTTGCGAAAGTTGGAGTACGACCCTAGCAGATGAACATAAATTACGTGTGTTTGAAAATAAGGTTTTGAGAAAGATATATGGGCCGAAACGCGATGAGATGACTGGAGAGTGGAGGAGACTGCATAATGAAGAACTCCACGGACTGTACGATTCACCAGATGTTGTAAAAATAATGAAATCGAGACGACTAAGGTGGGCAGGCCATGTAGCTCAAATGGGAAAAAACGAAGACTATATTATATCCTGGTTGGAAGGCCGCATGGAAAGAGACCATTGAGAAGACCGAGACGTCGTTGGGAGGACAATATTAGAAGAGATCTTCGAGTAGTAAGTGTTAGATACGGAAATTGACTTGATATTGCCCAGGATAGAATCCAATGGGAAATGTTTGTTACTGCGGCGATGAACTTGTGAGTTCCTTAAGCCAAAGAGTTTAGTTAGTTAGTCTTTCATCTTTCCGTAATTTTGAAAAAATTGAGGAGAACCCTGATAAAAGCATTAAGATTAGAGGCCGTCAGATCGAATTCTTGCTATTCCCATAGAGGGCATGGAAATGTATAGCCTTTTACGTATCATCTCCCGATTTTCTGGGGGGAATAGGATCTTAGCGTGAGCAGGACTGCAACCAGTGTCACCTCTCATGAGCTTATCATAACTATGGTGACTGGCTCGGGGTACCAAGGTAATACACATGTAGTTAGCTCTGGTTTTTTGCACCTGTATAGCAGGCAACCCTCCATTCGAAAGCGTTCGGTGTGTTGCATAACAAGCAGGTGTTACAAAAGACAGATAAAACCACATACGTCCTGAAACTAACTGACAAGAGAACTACGTCAAATGATCAGTCGATATTTTCACAAAATATTTTTTCCCGAAAGTTTTTGACTTGTAATGAGTAAAAAGGATATCCATAGACCCAACCATTTTGAAAAATTTGAATATGATTTTTTAAAGATCTAGATTTGTGTCTATTTGCACATGATAAGGCTTGTATCAAGACAAATGCCGTGTTGAAATCTCTGCGGGAATCTGATCCAACCTCTGGTTAATGACAGCAGATAAAAGGCTGTACCTGGTGGGAATATAAGTATCATGACCACCATCTTGGATTCAACTCAAGAATTTCAAATAGGAAGAGGGCAATATGACATATCGTTTTAGGCTAGCTTGTTCCCAAAAATACAAATCTACTTAATAGGTCCATTTCTACCCATGTAACTACCGTAGCAGGTTGCAAATAGTTATTTGAAAGCTTTTCTTTACGAAGTTCGTGTAACACATCACGTGCTGCGCAGTTACAAGATACTCTTCTATTTAGATACTTGTCATATGACGACTGTGACGTGATAACCATTCACTACGTCATCACGTCCCTACGACAGCTCACCCCGCAAAAACTGGCTCACGTGACAGCTCGTGAAGTTCAGGTGAACTATACACTTTCTATCTCGAGTGACGTCAAGTCAGGAAAGACCGATAACAGTTTCTCACTGCATAGTGTTATCAAAAGTTTACGCTTGTCATAACGAACATTAGAATGAACCAATTTAGCCAGTGACCCAGATTCCCCCGGTGTACCATATCTACAATTTCCACACATTGATTTTCATTAATTAAAATACACTTATACATTTAAATTTATTACAAAAAACCGCACAGTAAAGGTAACAGTTTCAATGCTCTTTGAAGGGGTTTACCACTAAAATTGTTACATTTGCTGTGGGGTTTTTGTAACAAAGTATGTAGACTTTGTCGGCATATTTTAGATAAGTTGATAATGCAAAGCATCAACATGGTTATATTCGCATTAATTTTTCTTGTTTACTATTTCGTGTGGGTAAGTCTGGTAGCATCTAATTATTTATTCGTATAGGTAGGTGATTCATTGTTTTTTCTATAAAAAATATATTTTTCCTTTTCTCTCCTTTAGGATCGTTGCAACATCATGAATCAGAATTAGATTTTGAATTTGCCCTGTCGTCGCTGGCTGTGTGCACATCAGGAGCTCATGTGAGGAAGCGACAAATACGCCGTCTGCTGGAAATCGCTGAAAACAAAAGTAGCCTCCATAACGTAGGTAAGTGACATTAGAAACTAAATTCCTTATTTCGTAGTTAAGAACACATTTCTTTATTCCTTTGTTTGTTTTACTCTTTTAGAACAAAGTGTAATGGAAATATACTATTTCCTTTGTATTCTTGATTCTGCATTGTTTGATATGTACACTATAAAAACTGTACCTCTGAATTGGGAGTACAAAATTCTAATTTTGTAGTTCCAATTTTTTAGAGGAATTGGCGAACCCAGGTTTGCGTTTAGGGGGGCGGTTCTTTGCCTTCTAGGGAACAGATTAATAGAATCAAAAACGAAGGTAAAATTTGAATCTCTTGGTCCGTCACTGCCTCTGAAAATAGACAGTACTCATTCTTTTAGAATCAGTGACGGGCACAGGGATTCATATTTTACCTTCGTTTTTGTTTCTCTTAATCTGTTCCCTCCCAAGAACTGGAAGACAAAGAACTGCCCCTCAAAATCCAACCCTGGGTTCGCCAATTCCTCTCAAGAATTGGGAGTACAAAATTGGAATTATGTACTCCCAATTCAGAGGTACAGTTTTTTTCAGTGTACGGGGGATATTGACTGAAATGCACATGATGTAGAAACCCTCGCCCTTCTAGTGCAGCCTAATACTAAATATAAAGTAGGGAAAATGTGGTACATGGCGAACACTTAAGCGTCCAACAGAACTGAATAAAAAACTAATTGATCAATCCAGAATAGTAAAAGTAAAAGAGATACGTCATAGTTTATGGATCCAGAGAAGGACCACGTTGGTTAAACTCACAGGTAGGTATCGCAATTCTTCATATTCATATGTTGTTTCTTTTTTCTGGATGTCCAAATTCGGGGAGATATGTACCTTCATAAGGGACGTCCTCTTACAGGAAGTAGTCCAGTGGCGTAGTCTAGGTCCAGGTGGTTCGGAATCCAATTAATCAAACAACTGTTTGCCCCGTGTTTAGGAGATTCAAACACTTCTTAAAATAGTTTATAATAATTCAAATTAAACATGCAGATACTGCATCCCTTGCACTAAATCTCTGGGTTGCCAACGTCTAGCTAGAGGGAACCATTGGTTCCTAGTTTCGTCGCTTATGAACAGTGATTCTTCCAGACCCCTCTGTGGGAGTGTCGCCTGCAAATCCTTGAGCTCACCCAACTTTAAAATGTTTGCTGTCAAAATCGATAGAAACCGTAAAAAAAAACTCTACTTACACCCTCCCAATTTTGACTTTACGCCCCCTGACTGAAAATCCCGGCGGAATCCCTGCCTATGAGACATTTATATCTCTATAGAACTCGGACCATGTCTCACGTTCTTTATTCGGTCATTAACGAATCCCACTTCATTTGGTAAGTTTCTTTACAAGATCACCCCATAATGAATTGACAGGTGTGAACAGTTAACAAAACTATATATTTCACTGTTTTTATTATATATTGGCGCTTAGTTCCCTATGGTTTCAGAGCGGTCAGTTGTTTCACATTCATCCTATTTCTCAATATAAATTAATTAAGCCGACACTGCTTTCTGTAAAATTGAGAAAAGTAGGTTACTATAGTGTAATATGTACACTAGCTCGAAAATTAAAAATATTCGAAAATACGTTATGTCAGTTCTTCAGTTAGAGTTCGAGTCTACCGTTCAAGTCTAGAGTTATTGATTTATAATAAAACCGCCCAGATTCAATCCCTGCTGGTGGACACAATGAATACTCTAGAAATCCAATGAAAACTGTATGTCTCAGTTACAAGACAATGATAAAGCTCAGTTAGATCACCTTACCCAGGATACTTCGGGTGAGAAACCTGCTCCAGACAGAACAATTATCATCAGAATTGTCACCTCTCTGGTCAGTGGGCCGCGGTGGCTTAGTGGTAGAGCGCTCCTCTCTGGTGCATGGGCTCCTTGGTTCGATCCTGTAATGTGGACTTTGTGGTGGACAAATACCGGGTTTTCCCGCGGCTATCCTGTTTCCTCATTTCTTCACTCCACCAATTCTCCCATCATTATCCATTCGGCCTGAGCCAAAGTTGCTTAAAGGCTTTAAAATAAATTTAAATTCAAAACATCTTGGTGAAAGTTTCGTTTATAACTTTATCTAATAAATTTCAGATTTTCATTGGTTTACGTTAAGGATAATCTAAAGCAACGATCTCCAACAAAAGATGGCAGCACTACCTCCGTATATGTCTAATGTATTCTTATTGTTACACGAAATTTCCTTGCTGCTCCTACAAATTCAAGCGTAGAGAGTTCAAACTTTCAGAGAAGAACGTTCATAACCAGTTCAACAGCATGATTAATGGCGATTTTTCATTTTCGTTTTTCTTCATTATTGAAATCGTTTCATTGTTGTTGTTAATATCGAAATCTATAACAATGAAGCTCTTTCAACAATGAACAAAAGAGAAAAGTAAAAATCGGCATCTATCATGCTCTTGAATTGGTTATGAACTTTCTTCCCTGAAAGTTTAAACTCTCTACGCTTGAATTTATAGGAGCAGCAAGGAAATTTCGTGTAACAATAAAAAATACATTAGACATATGCGGAGGTAGTGCTGCCATCTTTTGTTGGATATCGTTGCTTTAGATTAACCATAAAATTAATCAATGAATAGAAAAGAATCGCGTACAGAAGAGAAATATTTTGCAATTTCTTATTATGTTTGAAAGGAAGATTTTAAAATTCAGTCCAGTTTCCACTAAGGGGACTTTTTTTTTAATATTGTCTGAATCATATACACCATATTTTCAAAACCTACTCTTAAAACACTTTAAGGATATTTAAAATTGTATTTAAATAAATGTATCGATAGTTGCTTCGTATACTCCGAAAATCGATGAATGATTTTGGTATATTTTTTAAATATCCTTAGTCTCTTTCTATGTTGTATAAAATGCCCACTTCATATAGTGAAAACCTTAGAACAAAAAATAAGTTTCCAAAATATAGTATATATATTCATTTCATGAATATAAAAAAATTACATTTTCTAAAATAATTATATAGAAGTGTTTTTAAATAATATGAAGCAATTTCTGATTTAATGGTTTAACAAGATTAAAACTGTCTTAAGACATCAGTGCCTACGCTGCGTGTGTGCGAATGTATTTTCACATTTTTAAAGCTACATGACAAGTAACAATGAATTTTCTTTTAAATTTAATTTAAGGCCTTTATGCAAGGCCGAATAGATGATAATGGGATGAATTGATGGAATGAAGAAAGTAGGAGGGAACAGGACAACCGCGAGAAAACCCACGCACACGGTGTTTGTCCACCACAAAGCCCACATTAGATGATCAGGGATCGAACCGAAGACCCTACGCACCAGAGGTAAGGGTTCTACGAACTAAACCAGCACGGCCAATGAAATTATGGAAAGTGCCCCCAATAATACCTGAGATTTCAACATTGTTTACATTAGCTGAAAAATTAGTATCGCCGTAATTGCGTAGGCGTATGACGTCATCTATTACAGGTATTCTAATTTCTGAGCTAAAATATATAATGTAAAAACTCAAATAGTTAATTTAATACATATTCACAAGTATTATTGCTGTATCTTTCCAAACTTTCACTATTATTTGTCACGGTTTCTTTAAAAATGTGAAAATACACACAGACACACACAAGTACACAGCGAAGCTATTGACGTCCCTTTTGAGTTCATTTATGGTGTATATAATTCGGGAATTATTTTAAATATATATCCTTAATGAACATATAAAATATTTAGAAGATATTTCTCTGCTGTGTCGGGACGTAATTGTACGTGTACTAAGAAAATACGTCGCAGCGATTACGAAACGGCAGCCCAATTGAATTTCAGAATATTCTTATTCTATTCGTTACTATCGCTTTCCATATTTTAATCCTTATTTATTGCTTTCTTCCTTCATTTCCTGTTTCTTCGTTGCAGATACTCTTTCAATGGTTCTCATGGCCCTTAACTGCATCGTGCGAGAACATAAAAACAGGAACCTGGACCATTATGTTCGCAAACCGTTACAGAGTCTGGTGAAAGAGCAAAAACCGGACGGTAGTTTTGGAAGTCTCCACAGCACGGCGCTGGCGATTCAGGTATGTAAAATACATCCTTCCTTTAATACTGCCACGTAGCGGCAATATATCAAAGCTTCTTTTCTTTTCTATCTTGTTACTTACTATTTTCTTTTTTCCTTTTGTAGTCTGTGGTAGAAGTTTCTTTTTCTTCTTTTTTTTTACTTTTAACAGCCAATGCGGGTATCATGCAGTCATTTGAATTTATCAGTGCAGCAGAAATGTGCAACAGGGCATAGAAAAAACGTAACTTCATTTATTCTATCTTTGCACGTACGAAAAACACTTTTTTTCTTTTTTTAAAAAAGTACTTTAAGTCATATTAGGTATCAACGTTTTTTAAAAGATATATTAGTTAACAAATATTTTCAAAGTTTGAAGAATAGAAATTATGTATATTAACAATCCGTTCCGTTCCCTCTGAAATAGTAGGGAAAATTTGGACAGAACGGGCAGGTGTGCATTTACTTGATTTATAGTGTGTATAATAAACAACTAATCAAAAAGCTTTTCGGCTCAAATAAAACTTTCATTTTCTACTTCTCAGGGATATAGCTAAATATTTCAATACTGTTTTAGTTTCCCCTGAAAATAAATTGTATTTCCCAAAAAGAAATAAGTTTACCCCGTTTTGCCCAACAGGTTTGATAAAATGGGGTTTCTACGTTCATTACAAAAAGTTTCAAAACAGACTACTTGCTAACAATAATTAATTTTTACTGTCGTTTTGCGCTCAGAACTCAAGATTTCTCCACTCGATATTGATGCAGTACTTGCATACTATCATTTGATTTCAGAAATTCAAAAGGTTGTTTCAAAAGGCAATTAATATCTTCATGAAAAATGGAAATAATTGTTTATTTCAATTTATAGGTTAACCGAGATTTTGTCTAAACCCGCGTGTTACTAGTAGAGAAACCCAAAAGAATAATGTCACGTCAACCATTTTTTTTACCTTTATCATGCTTCAGGCTGTCTAAGAATCTGGAAACTACAAATTTTGAAACCATAATAAAAACACAATAATTTTTATTAATTACGTAATTTAATGGACATTTTCGCTAGTATTTTTTTATTACAATAAAAAAATTCTTCTGTTAAAGTAGACTACGGAAAACTTTTTCTTTTATTTCTGTGATGCATTTATCAAGAGTAATAAAGCCTTGCTTCGAAACAGTCTGTCTTGCGCTTAATCGGGCGCCGCCATGTTATGACGTAGTCAGTCTGCCGACTGCTTGTCATTAACATACAGATGGTATTTGATTTGTTAGCATTGTTTTAAAGAGATAGCAAAAATGGATCGAAAGAAATAGTATAAGTGGTGAATAGCGTTTCTGTATGCCTTAACATGTCATTTAGTTCGTTTTATTCATTTAAAATTGATTTTTACTTTTAATACTTTTTAAGATATTAATATATTTTGGAAGCTTTATCACTAATTTATAGCAGCTCTTTTCTCATGATTAAATAATAATATATCTTCTAATAATGCTCTTTAGAAATTATATTTAAAAAGAATTACATATTTTTATGTAAAAAAATGTAGGTTTTTACATCCGACAATCGTATATTTTTAATGAATGCTAGTGAAGCATTTTTCGAAAACATAAAATTATATTAATTAATAGTGTTCGTTACTGCCATCTGTTACCAATTTAACGTACTACTTTTAGCCCGTGAATATATTGAATAGTTTTAATATGTCATTGTAAAAAATAATAATAATAATGTAAGAAACAAAAATGTAAATTGAAACTACATTGAAATTACTCTTGCGTTCGTTCCGTGAAGTAAAATAAAACACGGCCTTTGATAGGATTCGAACAGCCTTAGGTGAAAGTGTAAAAAGTTAAAAGTTGCGTGCGCTAACCAATTGCGCCAAATTGTTAAAACATCATAATTGACACAAACTAGCAATAAGAAAAGCACTGCAAGTTAAGACTGACCCTTATTGTTTCGAGCAATTTCTGTTATTAAGAACATGTTTTGCTGTTTTAACTTATTGAAGAGTGGTCTACAGATTTGTACATTAATTATTTCGTGAAGTAATGACGTGAATGTTCTTGCTTTTTCTTGTTTTTTCGTCTTCAAATTTTTTAATAAGGAACTTTGCATAGGGAGAAGCATATAACTACGGAAGTACGGATTGATTACGTCAAACCAATCGGAAGATGATTCTCGTTGTATGACGTAGGAGATTAAATTCTCAGTGTTTTATGCTATATTTCTACATAAATGAAAACCGTAGCACTTAAATTTCAAAAACATTATATATTATTTAATCTGATGTACA
Organism: Lepisma saccharinum; assembly: GCA_022664845.1. Classification (NCBI taxonomy): domain Eukaryota; kingdom Metazoa; phylum Arthropoda; class Insecta; order Zygentoma; family Lepismatidae; genus Lepisma; species Lepisma saccharinum. Next base: position 11,028 of record JAGDQP010027867.1, read on the forward strand.
CAAACAAGTTATAAAATATATAACGATGGTGAAAACGGAAATTTCCATTCTCAATTTTATTTTATTACCAATGAAATACAAATGATTGACTAATCTTTTCATAGCCGCCATTTTGTTAGAGCTTTTCCATGGACGTAAGAATATAATAGGACTAGTAACAAGCAATTCACTCAATGTTATAAAAATGGAACGACTGAGAGTACAGTTTGTCATTCCAACATGGCGGATCGCGCATACTTCCTGGAAAGGAAGTAGACGATATTTTGAATCTGCAAATAAATTTTAATTATCTAAATTTGTCCTTAACTACTAATTATTATAAAATAAATGTTATTGCAATACACTTCCTTCTCAAGAGCAGCGATCATTCAAATCTTGAAACCTGATATTATTTCACCATTATTATTGAAGAAAAAACTTAAATATTGCTTACCTGTGTATCCTCACACGTACCTCTTGGTCGGCTTCATCAGACGCAACCTTCACATACCTTAAATTACTTCACATAAATTTAAAATTTGTAATTAAAAGTGGCTCAATTAACATTACTTTTTATGGCCAGTTGCAATGTTTTGGTCAATTCAACATGGCGGCAAGGCGCACTTCCGGCCCATAAATTTTGGCTTGTTACTAGTCCTATTATATATTCTTACGTCCATCGAACTTTTCTTTCGATAGAATTTTTATGTTTTTCTTCCTAATTTATTTGATTTATGCGAAGTTATTGTTGCAATATTAGCACCAGACAGTTGTAATATTTTTCTTCCTGCTTGCCTAGTGTATTGTGAAGCTCTTGTGCCAATCTGAAAATGCTAAAGAATTTTAAACAACAATGATCAAGCTGCAGACAATGAAAATGCATTCTAAAAATAATAGTTGCTACTGTTGAAACAAACTTAATTTGTTCGCTTGTAAGTAGCCCATGCGTAGTAATTAAAAGAGGTAGCCCATGTAATAAACTGAAACTATTTGCATATTTATTAGTTTTATTTTTAGTAATACTTTTTAAAATGTTTAGAAGTTGTTCAGGAAAAAAATGTTTTTTATTCATGTACACTTGAGAACGAATAATATAAACGCGATAATCAGTATGGTGAGCTTTAAGGGAACTAGTATAAATGCCCCAGACATCTACCGATTTTCCCCTACATGGAGCAATTTGGAAGCCTTCTTTAAACATGAAATTGCTTAAGGTCAAGAAAACAGCTTTGTGCTATAAAATTAGGCAAACGACCATACTTTCAATGGAATATGGTCGATCATGGAAGTAAGCAAGTTTTTTTTTTTAGGAAAACAAAGATTTGTGACCAGGCCTTCGTTCAGAAAATTTGCCCCCGGGGGAGGGGCATTTCAGAGAACCGGGAGGGCGTTACTTGTACAATTACCATTACAATAGTAGGATAAATAGTATACTACAATTTTGCCCGGGGGCGGTGCTCCGCAGCCCCGCAGAGGTGCCTGAAAGAAACACTGTTTGTGACTTATGTGCTTCTGGCTCTGAGGGACAGGATTAATTAACGACAATTTCTTTGAACTAAAAGAAGCCAAGCTAAAAGAGCTAACCTAAATATACCAATAAATAAATGCCATTACCTAGAAAATATCAAGGAGCTTTGCTGTGACCTCCACTTCAAAATAAAGACAAGTGGGGTTCTCTTTGATCTCGAAAGGTGGACAAAGTTCACATGATCTGGCAATACTAAAAAAACGCTTAATGTAAAGACTGGAGCTATTTACGCTCACAAGAGTATAACAACAGAAGTTTGTTTCTTTGTCAACGTTTACCTGTTTCCTCTGACCTCCCTTCTTCATCTTCTTTTTTCTGGTTCTATTTTTGATAATGATTTTTTTTTTTGTACATTCAAATCAGGAGAACTTTCTGCTTCTCTTTCACCATCTTCAACGAATTTGTTCATTCATTCATAAAAGCACTTTTTAATCTTTCAACCCACTTCAAGTTAACGATCGTAGCTCTCCTCTGTACGACGATTTTTTCTTCTTTTATTTCTTCTTCTTCTTTACATTTCTGCTCTCAGCGATAGACATTATTGCCAGGTCCTCTATTGGAATGATTTACATATTCATAAAGGAAAAACTCAGAATATTCCTGAACGAGATTAGATCCATAATAAAACTTTTATTATTTATTTATTTCACTTTTCCGTTAATTCTTCTATCTACATCACAAACATAGAGAGACTTTATTTCTTATTATATTAAAGGGTTTTTAAAGGTTTTCATTTTCATTTCTTTCTCTCTTCAGCAAAGAAAGAAAAGTATTTATAACTAATATTGAATACATTAAATATTTCTTTCCCGTGATATCACAGCAAAATGAGCCTTGCTGGTTTCAGGAATACAGAATATTAAAGAATTAATGTAATATTCTTTGCATATAAAAGGTGTTATTAAAATGTTCCCTGATTGTAATTAGTTATAAAGTAATCAAGTAACTTCTAGAGTCGACATATATTATTACGAAACAATTAAATATGGAATAGTTCCCTCGTTTCGTATAGAAATATACAAAAACTTTTCCAAACTTCAGGATTTGTAATACGTAGCAAAGTGGCGTTTATTTATTTATTCAGTTATTTTCTAATTCTGATTAGTAGAGAATAAAATTACAGTTGTAGAGTGAAAATGTCAAATGTTCTAAGTGCAATTAAAAAAAAAACACTTTTGTCAACAAGCATGTTCGATGTGCCCACCCGCATGTCCCTATCCTTGTTCCAAATGCCAAGTCAATCAGGAAGAGGTGAAAACATTCACAACCAGGGAGCGCTGGTTTAAGAGCCAAGCTTGGCTGCCTGTTGTTCCAGACTGACGAGATCATACACAAGTTCTTAGTCAGTGGCCATAGCCTCTTACAGAGATTTCGCCATCATAGACAGACACCAAAAGGTAAGTAAGGCCTTCGTTCCCCAAGACTTATACACGATGGTTGAGTCAGCCAAATGTGTTAAACTAATTTATGTAACTCCAATGTTTTCTTTGATTCTAAGGAAGCATCTGATACACTGTTGGCATTGAAGAAATGCAACATTTACAAACACGCAATGTACAAAGTGTGCCGTATGCATCTATCACAAGCTTACAATGACAGAAACCATTGGAATTTATTCGATGTTCTCAAATGAAGAAAATCTATGGGCTGATACACAACAAGCTTTACTACATCTGAAAGATCAGCCCCGATTGTTTGCTTGATAAAAGTTAGATCTGTCGACCATGTTGTCTTTTCTTCCTGAGCAGCACAGAGAATCTTTATGGAACACTTTCAGCAACGCAATGATTTCATGACAGTGGGAGCGGGTAGTATGTATTTTGTCTGCTAATGTACGTATTGGTGGAGGAAGGGCTCAATAAAAACTTCATCTTCTACTAAATAATATCACATTTCTGTAGCTCTGACCTGCTATAATCGTAAATACAATGTTATGCTTCAAACATTGAACTGCTGAATGGCACTTGGAACCAAAGATGACTTAGTATGGCACATAGAACGTTCTTATTATTTATCGTTTTGTCTCCTTAACAAAAGGTTTTCGGAAATTCTGACGTATACAGCACATTTCTGTAGTATCAAAGAACCATCTAAGGTATACATTATGTTGGAAGGTATACATTATGAGAAACCTTGCTGCTTCTCCTATAAAATTTCAAATTTGGCACTTAGAACGTTTAGCATTTCCGCTCATCAATTGAATCGGCCATTGTGAAAAGGGGATATGCTTTATTAAAAGTGAATAGAGCATACCCCTTTTAACAATGATCGATTGAATTAACGAAATAATAAAAATCTAATAGTAACATCACATAATAAGACAACAATACATATTCTAAAATTACTTTACTTTTCTTTCTTCAAAATGTTGGGAGATACCACTTTGAAACCAGCTTTCTCTTTTCAGTGGCTTTTGCAGTGTGTGAATTAGCGGGGTGGATCCCCCTGATCCCCCCTGGCAAATACATTTCTCACCCTGACAAATTTATTTTTCGGCCCTGACAGGGATAAAATCTCCCCGCTCCCCCGCACACACACCTAGAAGATGTTTCGATTAAGATTATATAGAAAAACGGAACATTTTTATCTGGCACAACTTGAAACTATTTTCATGGCAGTGATAAGGCTTTCTGAACTTTTACTTGCACCCCGCCTTCCGTTGTCATTGGAATCCATAGTGCAGGGGTGCAGAAGTATAGCAGCGTAAAGTAAATGATTTAGTATGATTAAGTAACCTTCTATTGGAATATGGTACTACATTAATTCTAAAATCTATTCCACACAAACCGAAATACTTTATGTTATTATTGCAGGCGTTGGTTGGATGTAACGAAAGCACCTCGTGGAATCACACGGCGGCAAGCAACTACCTCTTATCGAAGCAGGATCCTCAGGGGTCGTTCGTCGACGTCTACACGACAACAGAAGTAATTCTGGGACTTCATGGCTGGGGGCTGCCCTTTATTAGAAACACCACCTGCCACAGAAGACCTGCGAGAATTGGTAAATAATACACTAATTTCTGCATGAACTGTTAACGATGTTTGCTTTTGTACAAGTAAGTTGATCTACACTGAAGTGCCAGATGAGTTGGCTGCCGTTTGTATTAAAGTGTTGAGTGCACAACTCTGTTTTATTGTGATAGGAGAGTTGTTTTTTAAAACAATTGTTAAAGCTTCTTGATATATCCCATAATGTTTAAGAGAAATATCAATATTTGAAATTATCGCAAGTAATCCTTTTAAAGCAACAAGCAATTTATTTTACCTTATTGGAAGGTCTCAGTTTTCTGTTTCAGTGTGATTTATGCACATGCGCAGAAGCATGGGAAAGCTTCTACATCGTAACAGCATGTGTAATGTAGGTCAAGTGTTTGCCGCCACCACCTTCGTAGTTTATTTTTATAGAAGTGGAACATATTCTTAATGAAGGAGGATTCCAATTCCTAACTGACAAACAGAAAAAATAGTGATTAAAGCATGGCATAAGTCATGGAAGTAACTTAGTTTGTGTTTTCGGGATTCGGGCAACGTATTTCTGACCCTCAACACTATTTGAACCTAATGTTTTTAATGTCTGGCAGTTTAGTCCAGTTGGAAAGGCGCTGAACTTCTAACTGAGCAGCCCGGGTTCAAATCTCGCCCAAGTTTCTCTTTTTATTCTTTTCTCTTGTTCTCAATATTCCTTAAAATTGAATGATAGTTGGTTTCCATTAGCCAATGGCTGGCCATTTCCCGTCATCTATGATTGCCAAGCTGTTACCACATGTTTCACAGTATGTGTCGAACTTGAGAAGAGCACACACCGTTATCAGCAAACAGTCATAATGAGTATACGCCATAATTAACATATTTTTATCATTGTAAAATCTTAGGCAGCAAAAGAATGGATCATGCACACTTTGTACTAACAAATGCGGTGGGGCTTTTTCATCCAACTGTTGCAACAGTGTATCAACATTTCGTGAGTAATAGGAACGTCACCATCGACTGAATACCTTATACCCGTTAACCATTCTTACAATACAGTGGTCTGTGTGGAAGCAGAAAAGGACCATTCTCCAAGAACTGACTATTAAATTCAATGTTGTTATCTAGAGAAGCAAACGGATCATTCAACGTTCTCTGACATCACTAAAGCTGTGGCTGTCGAAGACCTAACCGCGTATCTCTATTAGAATACCAGGTAGAGCCAGACGTCTCACCTGGACGAAGGACCACCATAAGTGGACAATCGAGAATTGGCGTAAAGTTGTTGTTTTTTATCCATACAAATAAATTTCTTGATGGATTCCTTAGGTCAGTTCTCTGTCAAATACAACTGTAAAATTAATTTATTGCCTTTTAAATCTATGACTTGAAATAAACCCAAAGGAAGTATTGAATATAGAAATGTGGGAGAATTTTGTGTTAAAAAATGTTACCCTTTCCTGTTCTTTCTTGACGTAAAGTTACCAATTAAACGTTTAACCCTTTCCATCTTCATACGTTGAGAGGATCAGAAAATCAATGAGTTAAAAAATTAGTTCGTTCAAAGACTTTTTTTTTTCAAAGAAAAAAAAGAGAAAGGAAAAAAAAAAGATTTTAAAAGCAAACTTTACAAAAAAAATCTATGAAAGTTAACGAGCAGTTTCTCCCCCAAGAGCTGGCGGTGAGAGTGTTATTCTTTTTTAAAGAAAGACTTTTTTTCTAACCTCCACTTTTTCCTTTTATAATAATTGAATAATCTTGTTAGTAAAAGTCATCTTCCTTCTTTCTCTGTGACTTAAAAGAAAAAAAAAGTTAATTAAATTTGTGGTAGGATGGTGGGTCAACGATAGATTAACGAAAGGCAGAGTTTATTTAAGTGCTATGAACTCTTCCCAGTATAGTTTTACTATTACTTAAAATCACTTTAACGTTTACGAAATTTACTACCGCCACTTCTCAATGGATTAAACAAATCTTTCATCAGTTCGTTTCACTCTCAAATAGTGTACTCCTTGTGCACTATAGAAGATGAATCAACTTTAGATTCTACTGTAAATTGATAACTTATCTAAGCTCTACGATTTTACTAACAATAGCAAAAGATTCGAGCCCTAGATAGCATTTTAGCCACGTAAGCATTATTTTTTATAAAATAGGTTTGCAACACTAACAACTGCAGTGCTTAGGTACGAGAAAACCAACAGTGCTTTTCTATTGCGTCCAATAATGTTTATGGAAAGTTTGGCGCAGCTAGGTCTAATGAAATGGAATAAATTTAAGCAATTTATTATTTTAATAAATGGGTTCACAACACTGAGCTACTACACCAATTAAGACTGTTCCGGCGATTCTGAGCTAGTTTAGCCAAGACCTTTCCAACGACACCTCAGCCACGTCTTTACACCTTGTAGTTCATGACATATATTTTTGTTCACGAGTTGTCAACACTAACAACGGGGTGCCTAGGGACGGGAATACCCACAGCATGTTACTATTGTGTCAAAAATGTATATACCAAGTTGGGTGCTGCTTTTTCTAAATTAATAGAAGCGATTTGAAAATAAAAATAATTTTATAGAAAATTAGTTGGTAATACTGACAGGATGTACGTAACCCCTCTCAGTGTTTTTGTATTGTATCGAATAAAGTTTATGCCAAGTTTGACGCAGCTAAGTCTAACTGAATGGAAACAATTTGAACAATTGATTTTAAAAAAATAGGTTGGCATCACAGAACTACTGCAGCAATCAAGACGGTTCTGCAGGTTCTGAGCGAACTCTAGCCAAGACATTTCCAACAACACTTCAAGCATCTCTCTACACCTTGTTGTTCCAGAAGATTGCTCAACTAAAAGTCTCCGCCTTTAGTTCGGTGCCTAGACCTCGTAACCACCAATGAGAGTGTCGAGGTGACAGGAACATTCTAAATACACAGAGAATTGGCTGTGCTGTGGTGGTCTAATGGATAGCCTACCTGTACGGCAACATGAAGATTCAGCGTCTAGTCCAGCTCACAGTGGCTGTCAATTTGTCTGTGTTAATTTCAACATTATGAGTGTTGCTATGTATAGAGTTTAATGTATGTTTTTATATACATTGAATTAGCCACACTCATGAGATAGTTTGGCGTGGCGCAGCGATACGGCGTGGAAGTGAGTCTGCAAATCCCTGGTACACTTTTGGAGGTAGTTGACACTACATAGTCTGCAGAGCGGAGACCAATTGCGGCCTGTTCGTGGGACAAGAATCCATTGCACGGAGGCTGAGTTTAACTGCATCCCAAATATGCTCAATGGGGTTCATATCAGGGCTCCGGGGTAGTCAGCTCAGTTGTTGACCTCCCGTGCATGCTCTTCGAACCTTTCTCGGAGAGCTATGTGGTGGCGCATTACCATCTTGAAAGACCGCAAGATCGTCAGGGTGTTGAAAGGTCATAAACAGGTGTAGATGATCGAGCAGCTGACGATACCGTGGACAATTCAAGGTGTCTTCCAGAATAACCAGAGGGCCCATCCCATACAAGGAAACGCGCCCCATACCATGTCTGATACTCCACCGCTCTGGACTACGCCCTCTTAGCATGCGAGATTCATCCCTTCATAATGTCTGCGTCACAGACGATGCCTCCCATAGACATGATACAGTTGATACCGTGACTCGTCGGACTAGCTGTCGTTACACCACTATTGCAGTGTCCATCCGAGATGGTTATTAGTAAATGCAAGCTGGAGTGTCCGATGACGCGGGGTTAGCAGTGGCACTCGCGTAGGGCGACAAATCCCATACCCGAGGGAACGCATGTTCCGACGGATTGTCCACAGGGAAACGTTTCTAGCGCGGGCAGTGTTGAATTGGACCGTGATTTCTTGTACTGTCGTTCTCCTGTCTCTGTTAACCATTCGTCCCAAGTGTCGACGGTCTCGGTCATTGAGGGCAACTACACGCCTGGTATGGTGTCTGTTGTGGACTGTGACACATTCATCCAACCATTCTCGGTACACCCTCGACACAGTTGAACGTGTGAAGCCGAATTCCTGCACCACCGCCGAAATCGAATTTCCCATGGGTCGGGCACCCACCAACATGCCCCGTTCGAATGGCGTCAAATCACGATGACGTTGCATTTCACATGAATCACTCACATAGTCACTTCCCACAAGGTCTCACACACAACTGAAGCCGCCGCGGAGTCTCACAGGGAACGTGGAACACACGTGGTGTCCGCCCGCGAATCAGTGACCTGCTATCCCATGAGTTTAGCTAATTCAGTGTAGTTCAGAGAACGAGTCGAGTGCGATTAATATTCTACAATCCAAATACAGCCAAGAGAAGAAGGCAATTTAAAGGAACTATGAAATATGTTAATATGTCACTAGTTAAACGGTAGCATTCATTCATATGTGAGTAGTGTATTTAATCTTACGAGATCTAAGATGTATGATGGTAACACAGTAAAACTACATTATATCATCTGAAATGCAAATTATAAATCATTCAATCTGTTTTTTTGTTTAAAGTATATACTACATGCATTATTATTCGATAGTTGATAAATTGTTCTTGCATGATTCACGTGTTAAACACATGTAGCGCCTATTTCAGTAGATGATAGCAAGTACACAATTAAAACTATGAGTTCTTAAGGCTATTTTGGAAGTTAATTGATAATAATCCTAGCATGCATCTTCAACATACTTGGCTATATCCCAACATTCTAACCTTCATTTGCATAGCGCTATCTTATTTAGAGCCTACAAGAAATTCTGTTACTGAAACAAAATAGCCTGTTAGTTCGTTAACCTGCTAAAACGGGGAAGATGAGTCAAGTCCGTATTTCTGTTCTAAAATGATTAGCCCACTTTCTCAGAGTGTACTTGCACGCAAACAGTCTCCAATCTTGGGTGAAGGCATATATACAGGTATATATATACAGGTAAAACATTACCTCCTCATTAACTGAATGGCGTATGACGCATCAGGAAGATATGTCGAGTGAAGCAAAGAGTATCCATTTAGAGAAATCAGTATGTATACTAGGATTGGAAATTGCCAGCTAGCTAGCGACAACCGCAATCAATCAGGGCAAGTCATGCTATCACAATGCTCTGGTGACAGGAGGAGTTAGCAGCCACGGACACGCATGCGGCTGGAGGAAAAATATACAGGAGACCCGTTGATGCATTGAAACATAACTGAAACGTAATAGGCAGCTACTGATTGACTCTTTGTCCGCGAAAAACTGAATATCGATTTTCCTTGGTGTTGCGTTCCCCTGACACTAGGAGTGTTACTGACATTCAGATTTACCTGTTAGGGCTCTCCGAGTCATGCATGGATCTTTGGATTAATAAGTTTCCCTTACAACTTAGGAACCAAAATCTTACAATTTACGTCATCACGCAATGGAATATGGGAATTCAAAAGTGTTCACTATTGTCCGGAATGGACCCATCTGGGGTGAATGAATACCTTCTGTGTTCCCTAAATATTGTCAAGTGTTCTTAACTACATGTTTTTTTTTCTTCTTCCAGTGGATCCATACCCAGAAGCAATCCCATCAGAAATCCATTACTTGCCCGGAATTGGAAGTATTCCTACTCCAGATCCAACAGTCTCACCCATGCACAACAATCCAGTGCCTGAGTCTGAGGAAGCTGCCAGTACAACCAACAACAATAACAACAGCAGTGACATGAGCAGCAACAATGCCTTGAGCAACATGGTGACAATTACTTACACGTTGTGGATTGGTCATAACATCACCGAGAACTACACAATCACTCTTCAGGTGCCAAAGAATACCTCCTTCTTCCAGGTTATGAAGATGGCCGCCGAGGAAGATGAACATTACGAGTGAGTCATTCTTCTTTCTTTTATTTCTAATTAGCTAAAGTGCCCGCCCGTTGGTGCGGGGTGAGTAAAATACGTTAGCAATACTAATAGTCGTAATAATACGAATTCTAATACCGTCACAGCAACAACTACTAAGTACTACAACAAAAACAAGGTCTTTTCGCTTAGCAGGGCAGAATACACCTATACTCTATTCTGGGACCCAATGAACACGTATGCAAAATTTGGTGGAAATCGTATACGTATAGAGCACAAGCATGCATTCACTTTTATAACGTGACCATGTTTACAGGCTCTTTCCTGAGACACCTAAAATTCAGAATTCTGATTAGTGAATCTGGCATGGAGACGAAAATATAACACCACTCTAACCTACTAACGATTATATATCGTCACTGTTTTGCAGAAAGAGGATAACCAACATTCTTGACAAAATTGAGATAATTCAAGTATTAAACTGGAAATAAAGATCCTAATAACTACGAAAAAGGGAGGTTAACTACATACATGCAAATATAGAGATAGGGAAGGGCACAGGTGCTTTGGAAACATGAAATTTTATATAGAAATGAATCACATTTTTCCTTCTGCTGTAAACTTAGTGATGTATATATATATATATATATATTGACAGAAAATCCTCGGTAGAGCCTCGAACCAAGGATTAATAATTGCTCCATGCCAAGCTATTGGTCTGGTCGATACGCACACATGAATGGATTAACGATTCACGTGTGAGTGTCCCGAAAACCAAGAGCCTAGTTTTAAACTGTAAGGATCATAAATGTGGTTTCATGGAAACTGCAAGGATTCAATTTAAAATACAATAACATTCAAAATAGTTGATACTTGCGGCACTCATAATCAACCAAGTTAATAATACAAAATTAACACTGATTTACGCAAATGAGAGCAGGCCTCAATACCTTTAAGTAATGAAAGGTAATGACAGTCAACAAAGACATAGGTCGACTTACATGAAAGTTGCAAAGGTTCCCTAGCTTCTCCGAAGTGTCCTGTACTAAATATGAACGTGTTCTGAGAGCGAGTACTAAGTGACGTTAGTATACACGTTGACTGCCATACGAGTTCTATTTAACTCACGCTTGTTTTTCACCCTGAGCTGCGTGAATCGCATATACGTCACGCATGTCTTTACCTTTGCAGTCGCGTGGTGCGAAATCTACTCACGCTGTCATGTTTTAACATACAGAGTACATGTTGGGTGGCCCCCTGAAAAAAGAGAACCTGCATGTGGTTCGAATAAATCTTGGTTGTTTGTGTTTTTATTGTTACAAGTAATTATGACAATTTTATTTTACTACAAATGGTAAAAACGCTGGAAGGTAAATAGTTGGCCAGCGCATTGAAGAAGAAACGGTTAATTGTTTACGCAAAGAATCGGCACCCCAACCCTATTTTTATTACGAAAAATAAGGATATCGGCATTCGATAGTTTTCAAAGAGAAGGCCGCCACTGTTGTGTCTCGGCTATTTGCGTGGTAGCTTTTGGAAAAATCCGACAGCATAGGATAACCTGACATTGTTGCAGTTACTCCGGAAACAATATAAATAATTGAAGAATGGAAAAAATGTATCTAAAACGGAAAATAAAAGTTTTTTTATTTTGTGAGTCACATAGAATTCACGTGGCGCATAGTAGTGAAAATTGACTCTAGGGCCACGTGAGTTACTAATAACTCACACAGAAAGAGCAATAAAAATAACATTTTCTTCCACTACTTTATACAGAATCATATTTGTTTCTACATTTTCTATCATATTATCACTGATATTAGGAAAATGCTCCGTGGCCCCAGGGAACATATTATTTTCCTAGCGTGGCAGTTAACGTGTTAAGCTCTGTCTAGTTGATGTAAGAGTTTCCACATCTTCGTGCAGTCACCTTAGGTGAGTAACTTCTTACTTTTAACTTATCATGGTGCCGTCTTTCTCTACACTTGTCATTGCTTTCATTTAATCCTAAGTTATACATATTTCAGTGTTCAAAGGCCCTCGCGACTGCCTTGAACTACCAGCTATTCATTTCCATGGGTAATGCATTCTTTTTACATTTCAAGTATCCCATTCTTATTAAATATAACAAGTACAATATTCTGTAACGTCCGTCTCTGATACAATATTTTATGTTCTTAATTTTGACATGAATGGTCTTTTAAGTTATGCTTTCCTTATCTAACTAATGTTGGATAACTATATACGATATATCAATACTCAGTTTAGTCCATTGTATTCCAATTGACACAAATGTACTAGCGTACAGTTTTGCAACTAGAAGGAAATGTTTAAATGCATTTATTGTTTAGATGATCCTCGATTCATCTGATGATATTTCTTGCTGGAATGGATGTTCTTCCATAACTGACGGTTCTCTTCAAGTTGTTCAGACGAGATGTTTTATGATGCATTTGTACTAAGTAAATGAATTTGCAACATTTTGGACTTATCAACTTTTTGCATGGAAAATGGGGAAACCTGACAAATTGAGATACAAGATGTTGTTCCAATGATTCATTTATCAATATGATGTGTACAATGTTATTCCTTCTGAACAAGGAAGTCATAAAGTAGTTCATTCAATGTCCGCAAGGCAACACTGTCTCTGGAATGATGATCAATTAGAGGAGATTTGGTACGTCCCGAAACTTCCGCCTTCGTGATTGGCCGAAATGCAGGATCAAGTTGGGTAAGATTTTCCGTAATGTGTGAAAGGACCATAGATTTGTATCCTCAGTTGCAGAAGAAAGTGTCACCATAATATACATCGTCTCCCTCTCTTTTGTAAGGGTTCGACGGCCAAAGAGAGCGCCTCTTAACCATGTTATGTTGGGAATGGAATGTATGATGGTGTCGAGAACATATTGCAAGATACGTGTGCCTATCACAGGGGCCCCATCACCTTGCATTATCATCTATGACCTCATGCTTCAGCTAGACTACCTCAAATGATGGAGACTTTTGTACCTCTTTTATTAACTTTATCCATGTTGAAGGCGCTGGTACTTTCTCCATTCGTTTCTCTATTTTATCCAAGGTCCTGTCTATGAGCGTGAAACTATGTCCAAATACTGGATAATAAAGATGAATCATGTCGAGTTTGCTGTCTGCAACATGCTACCAAAATACAAAATATACTTGTCTTTACAATGTGGATATAATTATATTGAGGAATTGTATCCATACTTAATTTAATTAAAACAAGCTGACAAGGCTATCACACTTTATTTTA